>JAODTR010066897.1:0-16210 GCA_025399935.1 Amblyopsis rosae
CCCCCCCCCCCCCCCCCCCCCCCCCCCCCCCCCCCCCCCCCCCCCCCCCCCCCCCCCCCCCCCCCCCCCCACAGGACGTCGCAGTTAGCAACAACAGCAGCAGCAATAACAACAGAAGCAGGAGCAGCAACATCAACATCCCGCAGATGCCTTAGTCAACAAGATGGCCGACACTAGCTTCCCAGGTATCAACAAGCAATTTGCCACAGCTCTCTTTGGGCCTCATAAGACAATGGGGGAACAACATCTGGGCCAGTAGGGAACCTCCGGTGCTGAGAAATGAACGTGGCAGTGCCTGCAGTTCATCGAATGGCCGCTTAAGGCTGGCTGCAAAAGGGAGTCAATCCCCATAGACAGACAGACAGCTTTGGTCTCTATAGTAGCGATGGGACGATGTACGAAATTATCGTTTTCGCGATAAATATGCTGATGATAATCGTACCGTGGTTAATGTCTATTATCGTGATAATCATGAATAGCCTCAAATAAATATTAATATTTTCACAACTTACATGAAAAAATCTGTCTAGCTCACTTGTATTGATTTACTAATGTATTTATTAACCTGCATGCATCTTACTAGTCAATCCCCACCATGGCTTGCCCATTGTGCCCCACATAGAAAATATTAATTGAATTTGTTGAAATACTGGTTTCAAAACGAAAAGAAATCACACAAAAAAAAACAGTACATATGTGTCATGATAATACAAATGATTGTTTACCAAAACGTTTTAGTGACATTTTGAGTTTAATACGTTTACTGAGTTTAATAACAATACAATAATAATCGCGATAATATCGTCTAGTCTCCCTGTTATCCCGTCATCGCACTTAGCCACCCCCACTGATTACTGATTGGTCGGCCAATCAGCTGTGTGAACAGTAAAGCAAACAGGGTTTCCAGACTACAACCTCAGCATAATTTTAGCTGAGAGCAATAGTCTGGTTGGGTAAAGGGCAGGAAAGGGGGGTGAGCTATTCTAGGCAAATTGGAGGGAAAGGGAACACAGTTTGTCTAGGAAGTAGGGGATGCACCCCCCCCCCCCCGTGAGGCCGAGCCTGCACCTGCGCACCAACATGTGCACAACAACACATGCACAACAACACATACACACCAACACGTGCACACTAACACATACACACCAACACGTGCACACCAACACATGCACACCAACACGTGCACAACAACACATGCACACACTGGAGGAGGCAGCACCGCATTTTTCACGACTACCTGCCTGCATGCCACCCGAAATACCAATTTCCATGTGCGGGACATATAGAACGTCAGAACGAGGTTACAGTGCATGTTGGTGCCCGGGGGGGTGCAGTGTAAATCACATGAGGTACTTACAGTCCAAGGAGCTCATGGAGTTATCTGTGGAGGAAAGCACAAAGCAGAAAAACATCGTGCGACGACCAGGAATGTTACTATCAACTCATTTCAACGTTTAAATAATGTTTTTGATTTATTTTGTATTTGTTCATTTGATAAGGATAGTGCAGATTAATCAACATCAGTATAAAATAATATAAACATGTAAACATGCCTGCCGGAGTTAGCAAGAATGCAAATATCCATCCATCCGTCCCTAGGATTAGACTAGTGAACTAGTTTAAAAGTAAGGAAACACAAACATTTTCAATATTGAGCATAATGTACAGTAATCTATATGTAGTGTAGTAGTAAAAAAATATATTATGTATATTATGAGAGACATTTCAAACTATTAATTAACCATTAATCATATTCGTCAATAACCAACCAATATTTACACCAGGGGCAAATAAAATATGATTTGGTCAATAAAGAATGTGATTATAATGGCTTCTATTGGACAATGTTACAAAGAAATATGATAAATTTAACAAGTCTGGTGCCAGCTATCTTAAGTTTAATCGCTAGTTGGCTAATCGCACACATCCCTAGTAATGATAATGGAACTTGCCGGCTGATTTAGGCCACAAGTACGAACCTTCTATCGGCCGCTGCGCAGCAGTGCGAGTAATGCCGGCCATGTTGACTGCCAAGGCCTTTAACTCTAATGGATGGGACAGTGCTCTTTGGGCAGTGTAGAGGAAAAGGCATTCTCGCGCCGCGGCGTAAAACAAAAAGAAACACAGAAGGGACCTGCTTCTTGCTGCAACCAAACATGCCTTGTCTACACTACCTACGAGAAAAAAAGTAGAAGATGCCTCCACACAACACCCTAGAACCACAGTCCTCATTGTCCAGCTTTTAGCAAGGTCAATACAATCGAAACTGAACCTCAAACATCAAAGCTCAAGCTTGTGTGAAAGAAGAATAGATTTTTCACTTTCCATCTGCATTTGAAAAAAAACAAAGTGTACCCTGTTGAATGGCCTCAGCTTAATGGGCAACAGACAATGATACAAGCCATCCCAGCTTTTCAGCAGAGGCTTATTAAAGCGAGCCATTGTGCTATTGTCGCTCCTCTCAGAAGCCAATTTGGCATGTCGTGAGTCAAAGATAGAGGGCACAGCACAAAGTGTTCCCTGCTGAAATATTAAGGAGCAGAGACAAACATCTCTCAACTCCCGTCTTGTCCGCTGAATGTAAATCGCTTACGCCATGCAGGACAAAGCCGAGGGGCTCTTTCTTTGGATTGGGTAGGACCCCGTGATGACTATGGGTGTGAAGTGCAGATACTATTGTGTTTGGGGGCTTTGGAACAGCACAGGACAATGTGCCCCGCGTCTGCTAAAACTCCAGAGCGGTGATGTAGTTCAGCTTGTCAACTAACTCGTCAAATGAATGGGATTTATAATGGCAGACGATAAATACGAGAAAAAAAAAAAAAAACTGTGCGAAAGGTCCGGTGCTTACAAAGAAAGGAAGATGGAAGAAAAGTTCTCTCTAGAAAGTTCTTTAGAAACATCAATCATTTTTATCCCCAGGGTACCAATCTGAGGCACTATTGACATGGTCTGCAGTCCAAAATCCACTTGGTTACATCTGTTATTACAATATCACGGACGTCACCGAACCACAACTAGTCAGCCAGGTTTCAACGAAACAGTTTGGGGACTGTTTGAGCATCCCTGCCTGTCCTGCAAGAATCCATCCCATAATCCCCAGAGTGAGGCAGTACCTGGTAAACATTAGCCTTATGATCAATTCAAACGGTTTTGCATGAATTATCTGTCATATCATTAACGTCCTAAACAAGTGATGAATACCTTCGACAAAGCATGTGTGTGTGTGTGTGTGTGTGTGTGTGTGTGTGTGTGTGTGTGTGTGTGCTGTATGTGAGGACATAGCTTGTCATCGTGTGTACGTGTGTGCGTGTGTGTGTGTGTGTGTGTGTGCGCGCGCGTACCCCTGGTGTCCTCAGCGAGCACGATGGGCGGCGTGAGGTCGGGCAGCTCCTCCTCCCCGGCCTGGAGGCCCGTGGCACGCAGCTGGCTCACATCCAGGAAGTCTGGAACATCTATGGCCAGGTCTGAGGAGCAGCCAGGGGAGGAACATGGAGGAGAACACAGGAGGAGGAACATGGAGGAGAACACAGGAGGAACACAGTGAGATGAACACAGGAGGAGAAACATGGAGGAGAACACAGGAGGAGGAACATGGAGGAGAACACAGGAGGAGGAACACACGAGGAGTAACATGGAGGAGAACACAGGAGGAGGAACATGGAGGAGAACACAGGAGGAGGAACACAGTGAGATGAACACAGGAGGAGGAACATGGAGGAGAACACAGGAGGAGGAACATGGAGGAGAACATAGGAGGAGGAACACACGAGGAGTAACATGGAGGAGAACAGCTCAGATTGCAACACACACACACAGGATGTCATTCTCTGCTCAGGACACCATTACTCCACTATACATTTACATAGTAAATAGTTCAATCAAGTCAATGTTTCAAATGTCGTACAGACCATCGCTAACAAAGGAAGCATCACATAATTGCTCGAAGAACAACCACACACACACACAGGCATAGACAACTAATATATCCGAGCACAACCCATCTCAACATCCTGCATACACCAACTGGAAACTAACTGTTTTTGGGATGCTTTGCTTTTCTGGAGAAGTTTCCGAGTCTTTTATATAGTTCAGCTAGCAACAGCACTTTGCAGGGAGCGGGCTGCGTGTGTGTGTGTGTGTGTGTGCGTGCGTGCGTGTGCTTATCAGCGTTCATAAAGCACAGGTGATAGTGGAAATAAATAGAAATCAAGGGAACATGTATTGCTGTGGCAATGCTGTGAAATAAATGCTCCTACCGAGATCTTGTACAGAGAAGACCAGCAGCTGCAGCCATTTCAAAGACTGACACACTGACTAATACCAACACTTTCTGTTCTCTGCCATCATATAGGCTGTTTGCAACATTCTGTGACCCTTAAATGACCTAAGACAGATCAACCAGATCATTAGACAGTACTAATGGCAGCTCTAAACGTCTTATCTGAAAACAAACTATGTTGATACTTGAACAACTAATTAAAAGACAACATTGCCAGTTAAACATGTTCACATGTGTACAGATCATAAAGAATGTAATCAATGAGTTAAACTAAAATATCCAGTTCATTCTGTGCTCAGAACGCCAAAACCAGACTTGATGCAATATTGCCATCTGCTGGTCATCTATAGAATTGGCAGTGTTAAAATTCTGGAAAGGCTTGTTATGTGCAAAGTAGAAGAGGTTGTGCTACGCTGTATTTTTCTGACAGGACTGTATGCTTAGTTTAAGCAGCTGTAGCTACTTACCCAGTTTTTTGGGAACCCAGTCAACTCCGAAGGTGAATTTCTTTATCTGTACAATCAAATACTCTGGGAATGAGGAAAATCGGGACGTCCTATGGAGAAGAATAAACAGTCACAAAAATGAGGACGCGGTCCAACATATCCAGAGACATTACATGCGACTTGAAAAAGAGTGAAAATATATTCATCATCATGGAAAAGGTCATTACAAGTGCATTGTATTTAGAAAGCACATTTATCTATTTAGCAAAGTATCCAAAAAATTGTTAAAAAATAACTATTTATTTTAATCTATAAAACAAGAATAAATAAGAACACAAAGGGAACAGAAAACAAACGGTGCAGACCACACCACACAACACTATCCTAGCCATGGCAACGCGTGACAAATGTGTGTGTGCGTGTGTGTGTGTGTGGGGGGGGTTAGCTCAGTCCTATTTCACCTTAAGGCACATCACTGACTCCCCCCTGCACTCCCCCCCACCCTACCCCGTCCTCCGGAGCAACAGGACTCACTTTATTCCGGCCGACTTGGCCTGCAGCGCCGAGCTCCAGAAGTCCGGAACGTTCTCCGGCTCTGTGAAGGCCTGCAGGCAGGCGGTGAAGGGGACCCGGGCCCTCACGGGCTCCGGAGGGGCCCGCATGTTCTCCTCTGCGTCCCTCCGCTTGGCCTCGTACGCCAGCAGCTCCTCTGGAGAACACAGACAGACAGGTAGGTAGTGTATACAGTCAGATAGACAGATATAGAGAGGCCGGTAGATAGACAGGCAGGGTAGACAGGTACAGTAGATAAACAGAGAAAGAGACATGTATAGACAGATAGGCAGGCAGACAGACAGACTAGCCTATAAGGATGTTGACCTTTCCAAGATGGCTGTGGAGCAGCCAGACTAGCCTAGAAGCCATAACCCATTCACACACACATTCATACACCGAGGGAGATTGCTGCCATTCGAGGTGCGACAAACCGCCAAGAGCAGTTAGGGGTTAGGCAGCTTGCTTAAGGATGCTTACAGGCAGGTCTACCGATGAAAACCACAGGTGTAGATCCGTTTTCAGCCCATAAAATGAAATGTGTGTGTATGTGCGTGCGCGCCCCCCTCACCTCGGTTGGTGGCGGCCTCGATGGGCGCGGGCAGCTGCACCAGGTAGTCGACCCGCTGCGTGTAGCGCACGCGGCCAGACTGGCAGCACTGGGTGCGCTCCTCCACCTGGAAGCGGAAGACATCGCTGGGGTTCTCCGAGCCAGCGCTGTTCCTCTGGGGGGGGGGGGGGGGGGGGCAGGGGATTACAATAGTGCCACAACACCGTACGCTTGCGTGTTTAATGTTCAGGGCGGCACAGTGGGTAGAGCGGGGCGACTGGTCCCTGAGCATCGAGGTGTCCCTGAGCAAGACACCCAGCCCTGTACTGCCCCCCGGTGGTCAGGCGTCTCCTTGCACGGCTGACATGGCCATCGGTGCATGCACGTGTGTGAATGGGTGAATGTGAGGCTGTACTGTACTGGTTGGAAAAGCGACATATAAATGCAGCCCATTTACCATTTATGCTGTGAACTGATATAAGCAGAATGCTCAAGGTAGGTTCTGAGTGCGGGCCGAAAATATTGCAGTCTGGTGTTTCCACGCAGCCCTGGCTCTGTAAATGGGAACACATGCCCGGTGGTGCAGACCGCACCACACATCACTCTCTCAGCCTTGGCAATGCGCTTCCAATATCTTAACCATTCACAGAGGGTAAATATGTGCAAATGTATGTACGTGAATATAGCCCCCCTTTCTATAAGGATTATGCTATAAGGATTTGAAGTATATCATATCCTTTGTGTCGTTATTAAAAAATAAGAAGGCATTTATATAGCACTGCAGCAAACAAAGTCGTGCTGCCGGTTGTTATCGATAATACAACATTAGCCTGCTAGCCTAGCCTAGCTTCCTATATACACCTTGAAACCCTTTTCTTTCTTGCTGGCTGGGGTCTTTGAGGCTGACTTTACAATTCGATTAACATCGTTAATATTTATTTGCGGCAGGTCCTGAAGACACCTAGTAAAAAAAAAAACGGCGACATACCGCTAGCAGGCTAATGTTGTATTATCGATAGCAACCGGCAACGCGACTGATATCCCTTCGTAACCGGAAATAACTACACCGGTAGGAGGTGATGGTAGAACGTCCGTTCATGGAATGTGCATAGAGCCTATTGCCTGACCAATGAACTGTGGGGTCACTAAGGGCGAGACTGGGTTTGTTTGCATGATGAAGCACGGGACAGATTTGCAGCAGCCCAGAGCATCTATTCTAGGAGGCCACAGAAATACACTAGTTATCATTTTAATCTGGAACACTGCTTCCCCCGCTGATGGTGGCTGCTTCAGTCAGGTTCATCCATCTCCGGCAACCTTAGATAGACCTCAGGCAGCTCTGATGCCCACAAATACACAACACATTCTCGGGAGGGAGGGGTTTGACCTATGGTCCATATTCTTGTGAAGTGAATTAGAAGTATCACTAACTAACTAGGTAAAGGCATATTTATATTTGGCTATTTGGCAATAGCGTAGTATATTTACAGTAGTTACACAAATATATAGTATAAAGTTACTATTGTAGCTACAGTCTTTATTGTAGGTACAATACTTTATTCAGAGAGAAGGGGGGAGGGGGGTTAGATGCAGCAAGTGAGTCAAATGAAGACCGGACCACATTGAGTGAGTAATTAAAGCAGCAATCTGGGTAATTCCAAACGACTCCTGTAGATGGCAGCGTGAAGGAGCCGTGCAGGCAGAACAACTGAGTTTGTTTTGATCAGGCGAGCCCTGTATGTCTGTGTGTCAGTGTTGGGTCTGAGGGCCTGAGGGGTTGACCAGGGAGCATTATCTGGCATCTGAGATAGGACTGTGCTATAAATAGCCCCCATCCGGCTGAGCGAGTCAACCAGAGTCTGCCAGCCAACGGGACAGAGGGCCTGGTTTTGTTGAAAACACGGTTGACCCCCCTCCCCTCCATGGCCATCGTGTTTTCCAGAGGTCAGACTCACTGTGTGTTTTCCTTTGTTGGTAGCAATCGCACGCTTCGAAAGCCACTTTAAATGTGTTTCAAGTTATGTTTCAAGTTATTTTCATCTGGGAGTGCGTCTATTTTAAACTATCTGAAGGGTCACAAGATGGATGTGGCTTACACAACCTAAAACAGCCTCAGATTCATAGCACACATACTAACTTATACTGCGCATTACCTTTACCAGGTGGCTGTCAAGATACATGTGAATGTATCTTGCATTGTTATTAAATAAAATATATGTCTATCTATATTCTTCATTAAGATTTTAGAAAAACAACTAACACAAATGTACTGTTAATGCAATTAGTTTCAGTAGTGTCAGGTCTAGATGAATGAACTCTTGACAGATTATATTCAATTTGACAATTTGAACAAAAGCCTGTTGTCCCATCTAGGTTAAAGGAGACACTGTTGTTGTTGTTGTGGTTTGATGTTTTCCCTGGTAAGGTGGCCCCATGGTTGGATACAAAGCCTTGTATTACAGTCAACAAGATAACCGAGGCGCTCACAGCCCTGGTCTCTGCTTACCTCCACAAGGTTGATCATGTGCAGGAGGAACTCTTGGGCGTCCTGCTGCCGATTGGAGGAGAATTCTGGGTGTCCTTTACTGACCAGGGCTTTGAACATCTTAGGAGACACGCCCTTCTGCTGGTGCTGGAACGACACGATTGGGCATCACTTGATGTCACGCGCACACACACACACACACACACACAAGCGCGCACACAGGAGAGAACAAACACATGCACGCGCGTGCTCACACATGCACACACACACACACACACACACGAGAGTACACAGACAGACACGCATGCACGCACGAGCTAACACATACGCGGGAGCACACACACACGCACACACAGTGCACGACGTGACTGGGAGGTAGGTGTAAGACAAGATCCCAGAGTGCCAGTCAATGTTTAGGATGCACTGATTGAAGAAGCTGATTCAGGTAGTACCTGCATTGGCACGCTTGAACTTTACACCCGCCAAGTGTGACAATGTAACTGTTCTATGTCGATGCTCTTGTAACACTAGCTAGTTAGCCTAATGCTAGTTACTCTAGCAGCGGTGGCTTATTCTAGACTAGAGTAACTGCCACCTGGGTCTTGCTGTAACCTGACTGTATGAGAAGCTGCAGCTGAAAGAAACCATTCATTTTTTATTATATCATTTAACCGTTATGATGCAATGGTTAAAAAGTGTTTTGACGTTATTTATATAGTTCTATGGTTCTCACCTATCAGATTGTATGGCCAAACCTAACTGTGGCATATTTGTTTAATATAATTCATAGTCATTTGTTATTCATGTGGTTCAGTTTGCCAGGCAACGTGTGAAACATGTGAGATGCGTTGCAATAGATTAAAGCCACTAGCTAGTTTCTCTCTGCGGTTTGACATAAGGAGAGCAGCTTGTGATTAAACAGTAGTACTGTGCGCTGAATCAGCAAGTGGCTTTGGCGGGCAATTCGCAGCATCAGTAATAAAATATGATATGTGCACGGTGTAAACATTTGCCCTCAGTTGAATTATAGTGGCTCTAGATCTGGCACACTAGGTTGCACCAGCTTAGTTTGTTTGAAACAACCTTTCACAAACGTGTGGATGACCTTAGGAAGATGGGTAGGGAAGATTGCAAGACCTTGATAGGGTGTAAAGAAAAGGGTAGTTTCAACCCACAAATCAGTGTCCCTTTAAACAGGACTCATTTTACCACTAGGACAGACAAGGACATGTAAATACTGTAGTGCATCTACTCGCTACGAAGAGATATTGTATTAAACAATAGAAAAGTAGCAAAGCGTCCATGCATTACGAAAAGGAAATATCCTGCTAGCTTGATGGCTCACATTAGCAGTCAGCATTCACAACAGGTGTCTACCAATGTATTGCTAAATCACACTGCTACTTTTAACCTGGCTCAATTCATTGCGCAACTAGTGATGTTAAAGGCAACATGGCCTGCAAAAGCTATCTGCAGTAGGCTGCTCTGCAACAGCCTGGCTCGCCCAACTATTGCTCTCAGATAAATAAAAAAGATTATAGTCTAAAACATTTTTCACAGCCACCCTGCTGGCGGTCCAATCCGGGTGGGTTAGTGCGATGATGACGTTAATATCAAGCGTGTTTCAATATGGTGGTAGAGCTAGATAAGGCGATCAAAACTGTTGCATCAATGCCGATTGGTTAGCCGCTGTCCGAAATGTTTCCAACTGAGCCAGAGGCCTACACCCAGTAGGAGGACAGAATTGTTAACACTTCCAAAGGTAGTGTGGCCATATTCTCCTGTTTCACCAGGCTAGCTCCTCAATGCTTCATCTCACCCAGCGGTCAATAAGTGTCAAAACTGGCTCCACCCTCACAAATGGAAATAACTGATGATCACATACTTTCCCCATCAGTCACAACGTTCCCATGAGCTCGTCTATTTTCCTGACAGCTGTTTATCCATGGGTATCAAAGAAGGCAATGAATGTAGAAATGCTTTATACCATTTCCAAAAACAAATCGATGACTGCTATTATAAAATACTACAAGACATTTACCCGTAGAGTTTTCACAAAACAAATCTGTGATGTGAGAGCTTAAAACATGATGTCAACCGTGGTCTAATGGTAAGTAATCAGAGTCCCACTTGGGACAGCAGCCAAAAGCTAATTCAATATTACATTAAAATGTCAGAATACATTTTAAGAGCATCACATCGTCACACAGAGCCTATCTTTCTACCACGTCACCTGCAGTTACACTAACGGATGATAATGAACGTTAAACTGTAACAGTAACAGCTAAAGAACAGATAGAGATAGGGTTGAGGCAAGAACAACAGCAAGCAAATTGAAGAACAAGCCAGCATTCTCTACAGTTATCTCACACACTTAATCAAGTCAAATCAATCAAGTTTCTGCCACTCAATATTTGCATGCTTCTGACTGTTGTTGTGGACCCGGATTTGAGAGCTGGACATACCCAGTCCAATACCTTGTATTCTTCTTTCATCACCTGTTCAATGAGCTCAGATTTCATGGGTGGTTTGGAGTACTGGCCTGAGAGCAGTCCATATCCCAGTTTAGCCCTGCCGGACATTGGAAAAAGGCAATCTTAAAATGATTTTCAAATTTGCTTTTACAACAAAAAACAAAACAAAATGTGAAAACTTGTATTTTCTGTCTTAGGAAACAATGGCTCAGTTTGCATTCAGTTTGCCGCGAACGCTTGAATGCATACAAACGGTCCTAGGAGGTAGTTCTGTGCAGGTAGAAGGTTTACAGAACAATCACATTTAACAATACAAAAGTAACATTCCCCTCCGGATTTGAACGCAGCTCTGCATGTCCTAAACAGGCCTACATGGATCCTGTCAATATGGCTTCACACACAAACCATAAACAGCTGTGGTGAAACACAGAACCGTACGCCACTATTCCGTCTTTTCCCCTCCCAGGACCAAAACACAAGGCTGTGTCCATCAAACATATATCAAACCTTTCAACATGTGACTTGCTGGCATGTTTGCCTCTGTAAACAAGGATACTGCATGAGCCGTCTGTGGCAACTGCTCCCCCTAGCTGCCTGCATAAGACCCTGCGCGGTTATCACCCTCGGCCTCCTCTACATGCTTCCATTGCAGATGACAGATGTGGAGTGGCTGTCTAAGCTGGGCTGACACCCTAGCTTGTTAGCAGACATAAATAGCCCTCTAGTTCTCTATTTCGGGGGAAATAGGTGATAAAAAGGCTTAACAGGATCCTTTGTTTGTTTTGACTGAGATTTCGATGCGAGATAGAGTGTCTATGTGCCAGCGTCACATATAGAGTAGTATACACGCATACTGTACTTTGTCATGTTAGAAGAACTTGGGTTGTCTACGGTAGTTCAGCCTGACAAACAACAACAGAACACAATCCTATCCACCTTATGTTCCGATGCAGAAGTAAGGCGTTCCATGTGAGGCGCTGGACATCAGCTTATGAGCGTATTAATACTCGTAACGTATGCCGACAGCAAGTCTTTCTGACATGCAAGAGTGAATAGAATGGCAAGAGAAACACGTGTCATCAGACATTTGGTGGATAGTCACACTTAATGGGATGGTGGATTGCAGTAACGCCCCATACATACTGGATGCGTGGTTGCGTGCCCTTTCACAGGAATTCCATTCATGGGGGGCAGCGTAGAGCTTGCAACACTGTGCTGCGTATGCAGGAGCTTCAGGTGAAGGGCTGCGCACACGTTGAACAAATCCAACGCATGCAGTAAAACCATTATATAGTTCTAGCATACCTGCCAACACTCCCGATATACGCGGAAGCCTGCCTGTTTAACCCCGTCTCCCGCTTTGCTCCCGACTCGAATATTCTCCCGTTATTCTCCCGATTTCATAGTGATGCAACATCTTATTGGTGTTTCTCATGTGTGGAATGTGTGTCGTGGAACCATGGTAACAATACAGTGGCAGAGGTGAGCATGGGCAAACAACCCTGTGTCTGATGTGCGCCTCAACGCCATAATTGCACCGCTGCTCTGAAACCATCCGAAGCGCTGCGAAACAATGGGTTTTCCCTGCGCTTTGCCAAGCAAAAGTGCTGGCTGTTGTTATATAGTTCTATGGATGCAACCAGCTTGCGCTGCACTGCATGTTTCCAACATATTACGTGTTTGGGTGAACATTTGTGATTTAACGACTTTTAGTGTATAAAGTATAAAATATGTTAAACTTGTCACAATGCTGTGCGCATCTCCCCGCAACACAATCTCTCTCACAATGTTTGCACCTTTGTGATGTAGGATACACTTTAGGCTAGGGTCATCTCTTTTTACCATAGCCTAACAGGTATGGTTCTATGAGTATAACACATGTGTAAACGTGACCTGGCCATGGGACCTGCTAGAATCACCATGGATACCACCTGTAATCAGAAACAGTTGTTGTGTAGAATATTGCATTGTGGTTGCGTGCTAAATATGCAGAATACGCATCCAGGATGTAAAGGGCATTAGGCAAGGTGTTACGCTGCAGAAGAATCACTTACATTTGTGTGGCAAAATCCTGGCTAGGGTCCAGAGGTGAATAGTCGTATATCCTCTGAAGATTGCCTACATACCTAGAGGTCCAGAACACATGTCAGATACACGCCTCGGAGTACATGAGATGCAACACCTGCACGCACGCACGCACATAGCAGCGATAATTAAGAGCCGACCTGTAATACATTTGAAGACGAGATACAAAGCCATTGTGTTGGCAAGGTACAAGGATGCGGAAGGGCTTTGACTGACTTCATGCTGAGCAACACTGCTCACTGAGGATGTCTCTGGTTGTCTCCAAGTGAAAATTATGTAATATGACCACTAGCATCCCACAGTATGACCATGTGTTGGTGAGAGGGCTCAACGTGAAGAAGAAGAAGGTGGATATTTAACATGAGGAACATTTATTTGTAAACGTAAGAATGGAAAGTTGAGTTGGACAAGAAGTATTTGACTTCTTCCTGCTCCTTTTCGAACAACATATGCAGATATATGTATTTGAGGTGTAAGTGTGTATACATACAGTATTATTCTTGTATTTTTTACATGTAAACAAACAAACACATACGCGCACAAACATGCACAGATGATAGAGCTACAGTAGATGATGCAATGCAAAAGAGTTACAACGCACCGTTTGGTTAAAGGCTGGGCCAATAGTTTCCAAATTAAGCAGGAAGTCTACGCCCAGTAGGAGGCGACGACTGCGAGACCTTGGTCACCAAGTGCAACGTGGGTCTGGCTACACCATGCTAACGTTACGTTAGCCTGGTGTAGACCATCCTGATCTCGAAAGCTTCAGTTTGACTTTGCCACGAGAATCAGTATGGAGAGCTTGATATCGCTGCGTTTCAGGACAGTCAACCTAGTGTGTGGCCAATCAGCGTCGTACTGGTCGCTACGGGCGTGGTTTAGGTTGTTTCTATAGAGGTTAACATAGATGCAATAGTATCAGTTTTATTAGCCAAGAATTTAGAAAAGCAAAGAAAGGCACTCAATACTTTTTTTCCCTTCCACTGAGGGGGGAGGAGGTAAAAAAAGTTTCTCCCTACTGGCTTTGGCAAGGGTTTGATTAAACGACTCTGCTGATTCACATGTTCGTCTAATCACCTGCCAAGTATTTTAAGAAGCGTCCGGCCTTTTCTAAATCAGGTTCAATGGACAGCTCCCCAGATGGCTGCGTGTAGCAAACCATCTGGCGCGTCAGGTTACCGTTAGTTGTGACTGTCACAAAACTGCCAGAAAATGTGTGGCAAACGGAGCAGGATGCTGGGAAGGCTGCCTGTATGCCCAAGCCCTCCTAGGCACGTCTTGCCACTGGCAGCCATCTTTTAAACGCCCCGGGCAGCTATTTAAGAAGACAGTATAGGCAGGTGGCTTACGTCAACGCAGCCGGATTTGTTAAATAGGTTAATGCTTGGCAGTTGTAAAGCACTGGATCTTTTGGACCATGTTACGTCATGGTGTCTCTGTATGCACTCACATCCTCTGGAACTCCGGGATGCTGAACAGCACCTGCATGACCGTGCCCAGGTAGCAGCTGTTGCCCAGGTTTTTGATGCCCGTGTAGCCGGAGCCGTAGACGGCCTTCAGCTTCATGCCCGACTCCTGGATCACCTCCCACTCGCTGACACGGGGCCGCGCGTTGTTGTTGTCCGTGTGGTGGCCGTTCTCCGTCTGGTGGACAGGGGAGGTACTGCAGGTTTGCCTTCGACGTATGAGCATAAACTTGACTCGTGCTAACCGGTGAATTTAGTCACGATAGATAGATAGATATTTAAACCACATTTAATGCCACATGGGGGGTTCCCTCAGAAGCTCCACCCCCCCCACACTGGACACATATCGCAAAGGCTGGGGTAGTGCAGTGTGGTGCAGTCTGGACCAGTTTGTCCGACTTGGCCGTTAAATGGCAGTTACGTGGTCGGTCGTCAATCAAAACCCCCCTTCGCGTACCTTTGTGTAGCGGGTCTTAGAGTGCTTGCTGCTTGACAACACTTAGCTCATGTCTGCACAGACGCGTCCGCTCACCGTCTGCTGCATCTGCAGCATGTCGATGCCAAAGTGAGCCAGGTGCTCCGATATGTGGGGGTCAAGTACCGCCTCCTCCTCCTCAAACGAATACACATCTGGAGGAAGAGCAAGTAAACGTGACAGGTAGCCACTGATGCTAAGTAATAAACTAACTGCATCAGAAAGTCTGCCACCATTTACAAGTCTGTCAGAAATGTTCTAAAGTATTCGAAATCATTAGCTATTAGCTTATTTCTTTTCTCCCTTTGTGTAAAACATCACAATTATTTAAAAGAATCAGCTATGTTTTCCCCTTTGTGTCAGATTTTAAATGCGTCATCAGCGATTTTCATCCCGTAGTGTAAAAGAAATTGTCAGACAAGATCATCCTTTTCGCTTTCTTATGTAGCCGTGGCATGTTTTTATCTAGTGTACACGTCACATTCTGTGTTGTTTGTGTTGTGAGTAGTAGTGTCACACTCTGAGGACAGAGCACATCAACACGTGTTCCCATTAAAGGTATAGTCAGTCATTCTGGAAAAATCTTTGAGCTCTAGGGTCAATAGGGTGTTCCCTCAGAATCTGCCCCCCCCGTCCTCACACACACACACAAACACACATACATTGAATACACATTGCGAAGGCTAGGATAATGTGTGCAGTTGTATGCACCATTTTATTGTTGTTCCTATTTGCGGAATGCCGGATATTTTCCCAGCACGCACACCAGCTAGTGAGAAGATATTTGGGGAGTTTGACTAAAGGCCTACTGGCTTACAATCGCTTACTATACCTTTAACAGCCATAAGATCTAATTAGGGTAAGGGCACACACTACATACTACACTTAGTGGTACGTCTTAATGTGGCGAGAGGCTCGGGGTCAGAGGTCAGAGGTCAGGGTGTCAGACCTGCTCCGTCAGGCGTGATGGTGTGCAGCTTGATGGCCAGGGGGAACTTGGTGTGCTTGTAGTGGTCCAGAGCGTGGCCGTTCCCCCCGCTTCCGTCGAAAAACCATTTCCCACAATGCACCGCACCATCCGTCAGGTTCAGCCACAGGTTCTCCCTCATCTCGCACCTCTGGCACTTCCAGCCACTGGCAGGACGGACAGAGGGATGCATCACCTTTGATTGACATGCACAACGACCAACTGCATAACTCGTTAAACATTTACTAATACATTAGTTGGGGAACTTAAGCACTAGAGACGGTCTCCATTCTCCATGGTGACATAGTGCTGATGAAGAGGCTGAGACTAGAGACAGTCTCTTATGTGACATAGTGCTGATGAAGAGGCTGATACTAGAGACGGTCTCTTATGTGACGTAGTGCTGATGAAGAGGCTGAGACTAGAGA
>JAODTR010066918.1:0-15028 GCA_025399935.1 Amblyopsis rosae
GGGTGGTGCCCCGTTTGAATATTAATAATAATATTAATATTAATAATAATAATAATAATTGTACTTGACCCCCTACAATTGTTTGTGCTAGGCTACTTGGTTATGTAAGCTACCGGGCTGCTCCCCTGTTCATTTTTCTTCATATGTGTTCTCTGGTTTCTGCAAATGTGTTTAGATTGTCAACCTGATCCAATTCTGCTCTGACTGTCTGTCTGTCTGTCTGTCTGTCTTTCTGCTGGTCATGCCCGCAAGGCAGTTGTGGCAAGGCAGATGACCCCATGTCTGTATTGTGGAGTCATTACCACATATGAACTCAATGATTACTCATAAGTGTGTGTGCAAAGTTTATGTCTGTTGGTGTGTGGCATGGTTCGGAACTGTACCCGTGTGTCAGTGTGAGTTATGCAGTATGTTCAGCCCAAATAAAACCATTATACTGCATAGTGAAATCACAGTAAATTACTGTAACATGAGATATTTAAAAACAGATTCAGATTACTTCCCTATATGCATAATCAGTGATTTGCTTCAATTAATGTGGAATCCCTTCATTAGAGCTCTCCTTGTGTTGAATATTTGCCAACCTTCACTGCTCAGACTCTTTCAAGTTGAATTTCTCTTTAGGTATGACATGCAATAGTAAATGCTATGGTAAATGATACGCACAGTGCTGCAGATAAGAATGGCATATCTTTTATCTGCTATTTATTGTGCTCCATGACTGGTCGTTTGCCGACAACCTAAGACTCAACAACATACTGAATTGGCTGTCACACCCACTAAGACATTGGGAGACGTCCATCAAGTAGTGACGCTAGTGTTGGCAGATGTCTTCTTGATGGATGCGAGCCTTAACCGTAAGCTGTGGTGATGCATGCTCTTCAGCCTTGCAATCTTTAGAGGAATATATTATGGACATTATGTGTGATGACTAAATGCACATGCCAACACACACACACTGCCAATGGGAGGGTGTGTGCCACAAATAGGTCCATGAGCTTGACAGTTGCAGTTTGAGTGGCTCCCACTCATCTTTCTTTTTCTCAGTCCTTCTCATTTCACCCCTATTTTCTTCCCTCCAATTCACTGTCTTCCTCACTGTAGCACTTCTCATGACAAAATAACATCCTAAATGGATGATGTTGGGTGTGACTGGTGAAGGTAGCAATGATTGACAAAGCCACATGAGGGAATTGTTCGATAGATGACTTACTAAGTCTTGTGTGCCCCGTTTCCAAGAAGTGCTGCTTGCTTTTCTCGTCTACGTGTTGCTATGGATACCTTCTCTGAAGGCGATGCTTGCTCACTCTCCTCTCACTTTTCAGACGCTCATATTTGTGTGTTTAGAATGCATACTTCTTCTGTCGCGACTAATCACAATGGGAAAATGTATTCACCTTGTATTTAGTTATATAATACAGTATATAGACACATACACACATATTTCTATCAAGTATAAAAACAGTGTTTTGTCATTCTACAATACAGACCCTCAGAGTAACCTCTTCCTACATAAATAGCACAATGTATAAGTGAAGAAACACCCTCTCTATCTGTTCTCCCTCTACAGGTGGAAGGTGTTGGGCGCTGGAGAGGTCTTCATGACAGCCAGGACAGTGGGGTCAGGGGTCATACTGTTACTGTATTAAGCAGCATGCTTGTGGGAATATATAATCTCATTAGTGTCAGCAGAGAGGGGAAGCACATCTACAGATGGCTAGAGGGTGCTGAAATCCTGCAGCTCTCCTCTGTGTGTTTGTACTGGACTCAGATACTGTTTAGGCTGGGAATGTCATCTGAACTTGTTTCATTTAGATGTGTGGCATGCAGGGCAGGAGCAACCTGTAAAGTTATCTGTAGTTATCCTCCTACCTGTCGTACCATAGCCTTTCGTCTTGTCCATACACCACATCTTAACCAGTTGTCTTACTGGTGGACGGAGGAGCGAGACACGAACATTCTCTCACCATCGTCTTCAAGCAATGTGTTTCAAATGTTCAAGATGTTCTTTGTTAGCAGGTTAGAACTCTCCTCAGTCCCGTTGTACTGACCTTGCTTCACTGACTGCTGCCTCACCCTACCATCATTTTAATGCAGCTGTTAGAGCTGGGCTAGTCTCAGCCTCCTCCGTCCATTCGCACTACGTCACAAACAACTCTGTGCTGAACGTCTGATACATATACCCAACTTTCAGGAAGTGAAACTGTTGATTTTCATTGGCTGTTTGCATTGTCACTCACATATATGCACCTGTCATTTCCGGTGCGATGCTAGTGCAGTGTTTTATTTACTAATTGAAAATGTTCTATTTATTTAAAGCACTAATTGTACAGATTCACAAGACCTGTAAACAGCCAGAATCCTGTTGTTTATTTTTCCAATTGTAAGTTGCAAGTAACATCTGACTTGGTCATTGAGTTGCATAGTTGGTCGTCATGCATGTCAATCAATATATCTCTACTGTCAAGTAGGCGGGTACTGATGCAGTTAGCCAGCGCTGTGTCCCAGACTTAATGTAAGTAAAGGCTGGCTCTGCGAGACTAGGGCTGGACAGTGCTCCTATGTTGCTGTATTAGCTTTATACAGTTAAGGAGTGTGCTACTACTTCATACATACTTTAACAGCAAGCATAAATGTCATATTGATGTCTGTCTCTACATGGCTGAAACAGATTATGTGTCAAGCAACAATATGTTGTGTATAACAGGCATGAACTGCAGGACATCCAGGAATTTGTTGTGTTTCTCTATTTCCTTCTTGTGTGTGTGTGTGTGTGTGTGTGTGTGTGTGTGTGTGTGTGTGTGTGCATGTGTGTGTTGAAGACACTAGACAGGAACAAGGCTCTATACTTTCCTTTTCATTTTAACTGGGTTGATGCTAGTATGTGGTATGTGGAACTGAGTTGGTTGCCATGGTGATTTATTTCTAATAGTTTTAGTGAGGCAGTGCGAGGGATGCGTTTGGGTGTGGAGCCGGGCTCATTTAAATCCATCACGCTGTTCTCAAGCTGTGTTGCTCAGACTGTGTGACATGCAGGGTCCATATGGAGACTCAGATGTAGCTATCTGTTCCTGCACCCCACCACACCCCACCCCACACCGCACCCTGTACCCCACACCACTGCACCCCGCTCTCTTTCTGCCTGACGTAATTCAACCCTTTTGTCCAGGGACTCTAGGTGGAATTTTAGAATGGTACTCTGTTGAATCAATTGTGACACCTGAAACAGTACTTTCTCTGAGTATGTATACTATACATACTGTGTATGTCCCCTACATATTTCTACATGCACAATGTATGCAACGGTATTAAAATCTCCCTCCACTTCCCATCTCTATCAATAGACTTAATTAATAGGCTCTGATAATAGGCCCTGACCCAGAAACCAACAACCTCTATAGCAGGAGGGTACATGCACATCACCCAACTACGTAACTCAAAGACCAAGTTGGACGTAAGACAGAGGCATTTGTTGAGAAACGTATCAACGCGACTCTGGCTGTTTTCACATATTGTTCTGTTAGGCTTACTTACCTTGGGTTAAGCAGTCACATGTACCATAACACTGTATGGGGTATTCCCTTCCCTTTCTCCTTTTGGTGGTGCGTGACGTGCGTCACCCAATCACCCTAATGAACAAATAATAATGCTTACTAAAAACTATTGTAATAGTTACTAGTAATCAGCAAACAGTAAATCTTTAAAATCAGAAAAAGAACTACTCATTATCATCTGAATCTCTGGATCTCTGGATCTCTGAATCTCGTTCAGTGTAAAACTTGTTGGAGTTGGTGTACGTGAGCAAAGAATTGAGGATCCAGATCATTTGAGTCATGTCAGTCATTCTCTCCCTGCCACGTTAACTATTGAAAGAAATTACCCTCAGATTAGCAACAGTGTTCATCTGCACATCCACTGTAAATGACAGCAGTTTACTAGTCAGCCATCACTGTTCTCTAGGCACTACAACCCTGTGCTTGCTCCTCACTGAGCAGCATGTGTGATCTACATTCCCACATCTGTGTGCCTGCCATCTTCTTCACCGTTTGCCTACTTTGCCCATTTAGCCTGTGCCCAATTTCTGAGCGGTACTGTGTTGTGAATAAAAACACATGTTGTACAGTATATTTATCTATCTCTATCATGAATCATACCATACTATACCATACTCGTTCCATACATGTTATACCAGCTCTCTATTGTACTTACAGTAATAAATAACACTGGTGATTTATGAGACTTTATTAGTACATTTAACAATGACTAATTCTGAAGTGTGCATACTGTACATCAGGCCATGTCTCTAGCAGCCATCTTATTTTCATTAGTGTTGCCATCCAGATATTCAGAATATGTCTACAACATCTATATTTTCCCATGAGTTATTCAAAGGCAGATATTTTTGTGTGAATAAATGCATAAATATTTTTGCAACCTTGTAACAACTGGAAATGTTTATACTGCTACACTTACCATAAATAATACAGTATATCTAATTATTATTCATTGAATGGTGCTCTTTGGTTACAGCTTGTTAAAATAATTCCACAAGCAGTGTTCTCTTGAAAAGGTTCAGTGAATGTGGTCTGTAAAGAAGAGTTGCCTTGTGAGCAATATACTGTACATACTTCAGCTTCTGTGCTGACGATACTGAGAGAAGCAAAACCTAAAATATCTAAAATGCAGCAGCAGCCCCGGCCGGCTTTAAAGATGTCTGCCCTGAGTCAGCCCCTGGAGCTGACGTAAGGCTTGCAGAGAGACATCGCTACTGACATCAGCCTACAGCTCCAATGCACCTTCCAGCCGGCAAAAAGAGCTTCATATTTTATGTTGCTGTATTTTTCACCAGTTCGCTCATCCAAGGCAAGGCAAGGCACTTTACAGCAGGTATATACAATATGTATATAACACATTTTGAACATGAGGCAGATTCATTATGCAATAGAAATGATAAGGTGTGGAGGATAAACATCACTATAATGGATGTGTCCAAGGTGCTTACCCACAGCTAGCTCACAGAGCTGGGAATTCCGTACTTCATTCAGCAGGCTACACCTTGAGTGTTTGCTATCTTTTAGACCAAGCATTGTCTAGCAGTACCATGATGCTGCCTGTTAATGATTGATAAAAGTCACATGCTTCTCTTTTCAGTCGAATATCCAGATTTACAAAAAGAACTCTCCTGATGAAATCTGCTCAGTATTTTTTATTTTGAAAACTCGTCTGGCTATACCCACAATGGTGATACTGTACATACCGGATCATTGTTGGGTAAAGGACCTATCTCACACTGTGTCCATATTTATTAATCATCCTAACAATCCATGTGTTCAGACAAAACACAATGTTCAGTGAATGAATGTAAGTAATGTTCTTTTTGACATAATATTTTTTGCTTCTGAAGACAAGACTGCATATATATAATGGGTATATTGTATGTGTTCTTGCATAATGTAGTTTGAGAAATAGTGCATGAAACTATTGTTTACTATCAGGCTAATATCTTACATGTTGTGAAAGCATTTGTCATAATCATCATCACCATTTAACAGTACGGGCATACAATACGGTAAACTGTTTAATCATCTGAAACGTATGCTGTCATTCTGAAAGTTAACACTATATCCCTAGTTAAAAATAGCAACATGTAACTATGTAAAATACAGCCACCTACAGAGGTGAGTGTATTATCATCTTGAGCAGTAGCAAAGCATGCCCACAACTCACAACCAATTTCCTCCACTACCATTTCAGTTTATTGAATGTACATTAAACATTACACTGTCCTGAATGTAGCCCATATTGTGCGTTGTTATTACGTATGATTCATGTATGTCCTCACTTTTGCTTGAGGACGTTAGCATGCCTTTATATTGGACATTTGATGGAACAAATGGCATGTTCTGGAGCACACACATGCTGTACAAACTTTCCACAGTTTAAAACAATGATATGCTCACATGATGTACTGAGTGTCATCTTTTGACTTATTATAGCACCTGATGCTATTCTACAAATCACTGGCATAGTAATCATTGAATTAAAGCAGGTACACTATATAGTGTGTCTACATTTTAATGTATGTGGAATGATGTATATAATATGCTGCACCTATAATATATAGTATACTGTATAAAATAGCATGTGTATTTATACAGTTTAATTACATTTGATGTGCTCTGCTCTGTTAGTTTTGTTTTGGCTATTGTCATTGTCAGTAGATTGCTTAGCTGATTTATATGCAAAAAAAAAACACAAAACATTCCAGCAGACAATATTATTCAAAAACCTGTGTGTAGACAAAATTGACTATAATTTAAACAGTGAAAACAAGAATAATGTAATAACTGTACTGTATCTAGATGTTACTGTAATACTAATGTTCACTCATGCACAAATTATAGCCTTAGTTTTAAATGAATTTCCTACCTTATATCAGTGAGTTTGAGCCTTCACAGCCCCTTTAGATTTGGTGCACTACACTCCACAATTATAGTGATTATATATAGCTGTATATATTAGCTGTGGAAGATATTGTAGATCTTCAGGACACACACACACACACACACGTACACGTACATGTACGTACAGAATGCATGTGTGTGCGTGTGCTGTCTGTTGGAGAACGTGCAACAGGAGACGAGGTGCTGTTCAGAGCACTATATCCTACTGTATTAACATGCACAGCCTGACATTTCACAAAGCAGTATAAGCAGCAACATGCACAACGGCTGGGCCAGTGGTGTTGTCTTTCACGCAGGATGCAGCTCTGGTACAGCCAGCCAAGGAACACACTGGTGCTTTACAGCCTCACCTGCTATCTGGCTCAATGGGAGGGAGGCCACATGCTTTTCAATCACATGTGTTCTACAGGTCCCGTCCTCACAGCTGACCAGGTTCCATTTCTAATGCTCCAGTAGGTGGCTGGTGTGTCAGTGCGGCCAGTGTCTCTGTACTGCGTAGTCCTGGGAAACGTGACGTCTGGCTCACGAGGGTGCTCTCAGGACTGCTCTTCACTAAGCCTGAAGGGGAAAACAATCGCTGCAAATCCGACAAAGAATAGATACCTTATGAATATGATGAAGGTGGTCACCTACTTAACATGTTTCCAGATAAATATGACTCCTTGTCTTGTCAAATCATCTCATTCTGTTAATAACAGGTTTTATATATTTCATCCTGGTGATGCACAATGATATAGTGGTGCATAACAATAGGAGATCCCTCCCAACAGAGAAATAGCCCTGAAACATAGGGTGCATTATCTGGCAACATGATTATTGTGCAGACAGGAACCAGACATCTTCTCTTATCCAGTGTGTCTATGGCGAGAGGCCTGTTCAGCAGACTCATGTTGACTGATGAAGGCTATTGTGTCCCACCGCTGCCAGGATGTGGAAGTGAATGGAGACATGCCGGGCGATCGGTGAGGGGACAGAGCAGACCATTAATCCTTCACAGGACCAAGGGCATACCTCAAGTCAGTCCATTTAATGGTTCCCATAGCAACCACAGTGGACGAAAGCAGGGGTTACCTTTTACACTGTACAATGATCCCCCAAATGTTCACGCTCTTGCCATCGCGCAAATGCTGCGCACACACACACACACACACACACACACACACACAGGTCATAAAAACATTTGTAGACTAATGACAATAGAGTCCTATAGGACAGGTTAAAATGCTCTAGAAGTGATCTACTACTAAGGCCTCACATCCATTTCATTTCATTTTTTATTATTTTTTACTTGATTGGCTATCTGAGAGACAGCGGCAGGATGGGTTAGAGGTTATTGATAACCCGGAACTGACGGGACAAAATCTGACTGCAATTACCATTACAATTATGTCATTGAACATACATTATATCCAAAAGCAGCGACTATCAAATCACATGCCAACAATGTATATGTCATTTTGTAGTCTTCCCAGGACTATTGTATCAGTCTGAGATATAATGTTAAAATGTGGAGAGGCTTACATACTCTACTCTTTATCACAACAGCAGAGTATGTAAGACTCCTCTCTCTTAGTTTGATGTAGAATGTACAGTATGTAGAATGAGATCACAGCATGCAGTTTTCATAGCCAGGATTGAGGCACAACAGATGGGCATCTACATTTGACATAACATGCGCCTGTCAAATGATACCTTTGCATCAAACAATGTCATCCTTAAATTACCTGTTTCCATTGAGAAGGCGAGTTGTGTTCTGTCTTCAAGCGTACAACTATTCTCTACACAGCATGGACAGTTTATTGGAATTGCTTCATCTGATTGGCTCTGATACTTCACGCAGAGCGGTCTAAGCAGAGAGCTGCCATCTGCAGACAGCCCTAAAATAGACTCCCATTCATTTCATATGGTTTTGTACAATTTTGAGGAAGGACAATTATTACAGTGATTACATTCTGAAGGCAGTCATTATAACTGTGATGCAGTGATTTGCAAGCACAAGCACAGCCAATATATACTGTATATCAGAATGCAGATGTTCTGATATCTCAAAGACATTAACACGTTCACAATATCAAAATATTTGCATTTACTTGGCAAATAATCAAACACATTGTCCACTGTAGAATAACACAACATATTGGATTTGCATGTGATTCCATCAACCATAGAGAAAACGTCCAGATATATGATGACTTCCATACTAATGGAATAGCAATAGCTGGTGTGTGTAAATGTACTTACAGTGCATTAGCTTTACTTTCATAGATTACTATAGACATTTTATGTTTTGTAAAGGTATGGGCTGAGTATTGTTATATTCAATAAGTCATCATTGAAGGTTTGACCCAAACACCCACACACAACAGGTGAAATTAATGCATGTATGGATGGCTGCAGGCCAGTGTTAATACACCTGGATGTACGAGTTGAATGTTTCTGGTTCAGTCAATGCATTTATCATCTCAACGCTGTCAAGACCCTCAGCTTCCTTTATGCTTATTTGCATGTTCTTAAAGACGCCCATTTAGACAATTATTATAAAACAATAGCACCAAAACCCAGACGATTAAACCAACTAATTTTAGAAGACGATGTATACAATGACAAAGTACATTTTGGAACTAGAAACACAGTATCTAGGCACACAGGTAAATATACCGGTTTTATGTATACAGAGATTCTTGGCGGTTCTGTGACATCCTTACTAGTGTGTGGATTTCAATCGTGTACGTGACAAGGACACACTAACTCAGATTAATCAAATGATCTGTATCTTTGGTTCTTTGCTCACGTGACACCAACTTGAGCAAGAGAGACTCAAAATAACCAAAAAATTAATTTAAAGACTCAGTTCTTTACACTGAATGAGATTCAGAGATCTGGGTCACGCAGAAGATCCAGACTTCTCACCACTAGACTATACCCTTACTGTAAAGTGGACAAATTATTAAACATGTGTGTATGGAGTGTCTACCAACCCATAAAGGATTGAAATCAGACAATTCAGCAATTTATTGGGGGGGGTATTTCAGTCAGCAGACGATCTAGCCTATAACCTACATTCATGTAGTACTGCTCTAGTTATCAAAAAGGTTGCATCCCTGTTCCGCCATACCGGCTGAATTGTCCCTTTTGTCCTGGTGCTGTTTGTAGGCTACATCATTGCTGCCCGCCTTTCCCGTGGAATGGCGAGGTGGAATGAAGAGTTGAACAGCTGAAGTGTAAAAAGGTTTGTTGTTGTTTATCTCACAAGCATTGCACTAGCATTGTAATACAGTATTAGACCATGAGTCAAGTTAAGCTTGCAAACTGCTCTGTTGACGCTTTCACATCAGCATGCATCGTTACATTAACCCCCAGCCTCAAGACATTGACATGATTTAATATAGGCCTACAGTAGTGCTCCTATGGACACTAAACTTTCACCAAGAACCCGTTCGGAGCTCTAGAGGTAGGCTACCAACGGGACCTCTGTGACATGGTACCAGCTCCAGAGGTAACGTATGGTTATTTTGCCATTGTTATAAAGCACTGAATTTCATTGACTTTCCATGGTGTCTCTCTATAGCTGCTAGTCTCTTCAAATATGTCTTGTTAATACATCCATGGATGTATGCTAGCTAATCCAGGGCGCTGCGTGTGTCTTTTGACTGCCCGCAGCCCGCCCCGCTGGTGCGCAGTATTTAATGACCCCCAACTCCACCTGCTGTATCCATTTCAATGGAACGGTGAGGTGGAATGGAGGTGCATTATTATCCTGTACATCAGCATTCACGACACAGCTAGCCATGGTGGAGCAGCAAAGCCTAGCCTGGCTGTCTCATCAGCACACTATGTAGAAGAGGGAGCGGAGTGAGCAGTGGCTCATTTGCAAATAAAGCAAAAGTCACCAAAACGACCTGGTTAAGATTGTGCAATATACAGTATACGGGCTTTGGAATGGTATTTTCACACAAGCATGTCACATAAAGTTCATTAAGACCTCAAGTAACTGTGTCAACATTTAGAAACGGGGCATAATTTGGTAGCCTGGCTCCACCCTACTTGCTCTACACTCTCAGCTCAATTTGTTTTCGCTGAGATTATAGTCTGGAAACCCTGTTCACATTAGCATTCTCACAGCCACCCTGCTGGCGACCCAATCAAGGTGGGCAAGTGCGATGACATTGAAGTCAAGCGTGTTTCATAATGTGGTAGAGCTAGGAAATCAAAACAACGCCGTAACAACGCCGATTGGTTAAAGGCTGTACAATAATTAGAATAAATTATGCCCAATAGTAGGCGATGACTACATGCAGCGTGGCCAGACTATTTTCATTAAGTGCATGTGTCTGGTATCCAAGCTAATAATTTGGCCGCTTTAAGACAGTGAATTCTCCGAAGCAACAGTTAGCAACAGTAACTAAGGCGGGCGTGGCTATCAATGATTAATCTTCATTAATTTCTTTGATTTTCTATAATTAGGCCTAATGAATCAAAATTAACATTAACTGATAATGAACTGTAAAAAAACTGCCATGAAGATGGTGTAGGCATTCAACATCAATGAGCTTGTACAAGATGATGACCATAGGCTATTAGGCATATGCAGCTGATACCAGTAAATCTAGACCAGCAATGGACTCATACGCTAACCATTATGTAATCAACTATTACAGTACTACTGCTCTACTACTGCTTATAGATTATTTATATGTACCTAACAAAGTGGGGTGATGTTACTGTATACCAATTTGCTGACCTGGATAACTAGCTATAGCAATACTAGCTAGCTGTAACTCAATGTTATTCAATATGTTGTGTATAGGGTTAACATAGCCATAAATCCCCTGGTTACTAGGTTTGACACACTACATGTTTGTGAGTTATTCACAAATGGCTCTACAAGCAGTGGCTTATTACAGACACCTATCAACCCCTGTGACAGCACCCACAATGCAGAACACCTCCTCTGTGACTGGTGGACTAGAATTCTTTGCATGGGACTATTCAGGGACAGAAAGACATGGTAGTGTGAACACTCCACTGCCATTTCCAATATGAGGATGAGAAAGCAGCTGGTGAGAACAATGAAGAAGAGAAATGTGTGTCCAAGTGTCTGCTGGGCTGCATGCTATCAAACATCAGACATGTCCTATGTAAGGCAGCTCAGTGGAGTCTCCATGGCAATGAGAGTGTGAGGTGGAAGAGCGGTGTATTTTCTCAGAAGACCTGAACATTTCCATTGAACCTAAGCAGAGTGAGCACAAAAGACGGCTTCACTCACAAAGCAAAGAAACCCAGAGACAACTACGAGTGAGACGATGTCAGAACAGAAGCTTATATTTACAGATGCACACGCATTTACACTGCAGACTTGTTTGAAGGTTGACTCACCTAAACAGGGCATCTGTCAAATAAATGAAATACTCAAAAACTGAGATTTTACATGCTCCCTTTGATGCTCTGTCCCCCAATTTTGCCCAAGCTAAAATAATGTTGTGTGGGACAGATAGTGCATTAGTAAGGAGATATTTGCTAAATGACACAAAAAGTGTACTGGATTAAAATCACTAACGCCCTTTATGGCTTAGTCACAAGGCTAAGCCATTATAGCACCATATCTTCAACCCCACAAAATAAGTTAAATGTAAAAGAACATGGATGAAAATATTACCACAATATTAAATGTAAAAACTATGTTTTTTTATATTTACTGCAGTCATTGTAATAGGCTACTGTCACTGTACAGTAATGCTGTCACTAGCAACTTTATAAAATAAACATGTCCAGAGACAGTAATTGTATAGAATAAACAGGACTTCCAGAAAGCTTTCTCTCTGTTCAGAGTGAAGTGGGCATGTTGTTAATGTTTCTCTTCAGACCATCATAAATCATGATGAGAGAGCCCTCGCTCTCCTATTTTATATGCCTTTGTCTCTCTTCCTCTCTTTTTCTCCCACTTGTCTGTATCCTTGCCCTTGCTTTCAGGTAGAACTCTGTTGCCATGGTGATTTCAATCATAGGCCTACAGTAGTGCCTATTATTGCTCCAGCATAGGAGGATTCACTATAGCAGAGAGGGATGGAAATGTTGTATTTACATTACAGAACATTCACAGTGGATCTCTTCACCAACAAGACAGTATTTGCTGTAATGCAAAAAATAAAAGTGTGTTTTGCATTTAAACAAAATGTGAGTATGTGTGTGGTGTAGGACTTTTTGTCCTCACAACGGTGATTAGGCAAATCACTACTTCTGCTCAGATCTTATACAAAAGACTACATATAGAAATAACAGCTATACATCACATGGATACTACTGTAGGTTTGATACACTACCATTGTGAGTTGTTCACAAATGGCAGTGGCTTATTGGAGAGACCTTCATGGTAAATGGTCTGCGTTTATATGGCGCTTTTCCAACCTTCCGGCCACAGAAAGCATTTGACATGATTGCCTCACAAACACCCATTCACACACCAGCAGTCAGCCATGCAAGGCTCCACCTGACCCCCACCTAACTACTCCTAGTTGGGTGTCTTCCTCAAGGACACCTCGACACTTGGTGAGGAGTTAGCAGGGTTAGAACCAGCGACCTCTGGATTACCTGTCGCCCCGCTCTTCCCACTGCACAACTACCAGAGCACCTCCTCTGTGACACGTGGACATGCTAAGAACTATTCAGAGACAGAAAGGCTGCCATTTCCAAGGTGCGGGTGAGATAGCAACTGGTGGGAACAATAGTGTACTAAAGTGTTGTATCTGCATTCCAGAACATTCTCTGCCAGTCTTGAACATGACAGTATATGCGATCCTAGCCTACCCTGTGATCTACCAACATCCAACTTGTTTGGCAAACTCAAGTGAAATTCACAGCCTACACCTCTACAGAATTTCTCTTCAATGAAAAGCGAGTGAGAATATAAAATAAATCAAACGGAGAAAGACAAGCAGAAAGGGAGTGTAAAAATACAGCTGGACTTCTTCGTGCTAGTAGAGTGGTTGTATACTGTAAACATAATAATTACAACTAATAAGATATAAGTCATGTGTACAATTTGGACAGTCTCAGTTAGTCTGTGAAATGTCCCCCCGTCCCCAATCCTAAAAACATAATGCGCGTCACTGTAGTGTCACCGGCATGGCCACATATTCACCCATTCTGACCCCAAGCACTGTCCCTAGTGCCCCGACATCCCCCAGCCCTGCCAGCAGACCACATCCCCTTGCATTGAAAGAACTGATGCCAGTTGCTATGACAACCACATAAGGCAGCATTACCCCCCTTCCAGAATTCAAAGGAGGATCAATTAATGATGTCACTGCACCAGTGAGCCACTCACATCCTCATCACCATTCACACAAAGTGGCAGCAGGGGAGAAGATTTTGTAGTAAGGGAGGGGGTGGGGGGTGAGGGGGGGGAGAATAAACCAATAAGCCATATGTACAGGAGCATTTCAGATCATATTGGCAATATAGGGCCAAAAACAGACCGTGATTTACTTATCAAGGGTAGAGGAGTCATGGTGATCTATTTGAATATAGATTTGCTGTTGCATTGCTACACATAGACAAGTGCAATGCAATGCAGTCTATGCTATTAATCTTTTTATTGAACACCATCAATCATAGGCATTTGCAAATGTATATTATGTACTTGTAGGCCTACTGTCCTTCCTGGAGTAATGCTATAATGATGTCTGTGATAAATTGACTGATCTGATTAATTTGCTACATGCTGTTAGCCTACACCACATAGTGTCAGAGTTTTCTAATGTTTTAGATTACAAAATAATCTAATCTCACCTAGTCCCGTTTCAGGCATGCATGCAAAGAAATACCAAGTGTTAGTCCAGTCTGCTCTTGAAAGTGTACAATTTTGCAGATGCAAACCCATCTCAGATAGCTATATATGAGAATGTACACAATGTACAGTAAAACCTATATCATGTTGCCAACATTTTATTCGACTACACATGAAGGCTAGGCTTCACACACTCAAGAAAACAGAAACTCAATGTATGCATGATGACACCTTAGCCTGGCTCTGCCTGACAACTGCAATTTTTGCTGAGATTATGGTCTGGAAGACGTGCTTTAAGGTTTGCATAGTCACCCTGGATAGCGGACCATACAGTGGCCAGCAGCTGTGGTTAAATGCAAAGACGTTGAAGTCAAGCGTTTGCATTTGCGAAAAGTCAACACCAAATTTTTTGGCCAATTTCTAGCTCTCCGATATTTTACAAATTAACCAGAGGTATACTCCCATTAGGATGCATTAGCGAATAGTGCCCAAGGGAGCGTGTCCAGACCCTATTCACAAAGTGAATTTTGGGTCTGGTTATAGTCCTACCAGTCCTACTATACTATATGCTATGTAGCCTTTTAAGAAGAGTGTAGGGCAGGCCATTTGAATAATGTGTGTGAGTGACCTACTGCATTTATTGGTTTTGTTTTTTCTAACTCGATTTTAGGCTAATTTGAGCTGAGAGAGAGAGAGAGAGAGAGAGAGAGAGAGAGAGAGAGAGAGAGAGAGGGGGGGGGGGGGGGGGGTGGGGGGGGGGGGGAGATTGTTTTTTAAA
>JAODTR010066929.1:0-16209 GCA_025399935.1 Amblyopsis rosae
GACGGCACTATTTTTTCAGATCGCAGCATAGTTATAGGTATATTTTTCCGAGTCGACGGTACATTTAGCAAATCGACGTTTTAAGTAACCGGTGACGTCGGTTACGTCGACTAATCGTCCCAGCACTAGACCAGTCGCAAATTTAATACATCCAAAGTAAAATGAGATGGCGCTATCTGCGGTCCGGTTGCGCTAACTTTTATGTTTCGCCCGCTAAAGTATGTACATGAAGCAATTTATATTGTGAAAATTCCAGAATCCTGCCATATCAAAGGCAGGGATACATTCATTTGGTGAAGCAAATAAAAAATGCACACACACACACACACACACAAACACATGCACGAACGCCTATGCCGTATATACAGTAAACAGTCAAAACCCAGTAGAGGGCAAATGTATGATATATTGCTCAGTGGGGGGGGGGGGGGGGGTATATGCTGTTGTAGAGAAAATCAATGCTTATTTTACAGCTGCGTCTTCCGGCAGAACAATGTAAAAGCATGGTGGTCTAACAAAAGGTGACTATGTATGTCACTTACAGTACATGAGACGTGTGTGTGTTAAACTGTATACAGATTATACTGAGAACATGTAATGTACAGTATACATACAGTATACATACAGTATACAAAGAGAAATTCTCTAATGCCTGTTCATACTGTAGCAAATCCTTATAATACATTAGTGAATAAGAAGGCCAAGACTGGCCTTTGTTTCACACAGAAATGTGTGTGAACACACATTAACACCTCATTCAACAAGATGATCTTCTTAAAGTGCGCTCTCTCTCTCTCTCTCTCTCTCTCTCTCTCTCTCTCACCCGCAGCACACTGCTCCTCGTCCGCCCCGTTCTCACAGTCCCTCTCGCCATCGCATCTCCATGACAACGACACACACTTGCTGGCAGCGCCTCCACAGTCAAACTTCTCGGGCGGACATGTTTGGCGACCTGTCACGTTGGGAAAAGGTGGTGGTGGGGGGAAGGGGGGCAGAGAGAGAGACAGACAGAGACAGAGAGAGAGAGACAGTAAAGACGGTCAGTCAATGAAACAGTTTGATAACTCGGTTATCTTGTTGTTTAAATCGATTCCCCCTCAAAGGCCTGCAATTAAACCGGACAGCGAGGTACTCAATCGACCAACAAGACAGGAATACTGTCCACACAACCTCTTGCTACATTTTATTATTCGAATTAAAGCAAGTTTCAGAACACAATGGGAGACTGCTCAAGAATATCTGCAGGTAATCAATTAACAGTTAAATACACGTTTAAATACATGCTACCTGAATATATGCTTGATGTTGTTCACTGGAAGTTGTGCTTGTTTTGTGAACAAGCACACGAGATTATTTAAAAAAAATTATCTTAATTGACAATTTCTGGTGACCTGAAGACAGAATATACCAAATACTAGCCTATGCCCAGCAACTGTGCACTCAGGAGAGTAGGGTCGAGCTGGTACCGTGCAGTGGAAAAGCCTCATTTGTGAGTATGGCCTGGCCACACCCCATTGCCTCCTACTGGGCGTAGACCTCTGGTTAATTTTGAAACTATTGGACGGCGTTTAACCAATCGACTGTTATGGTCGCCTCATCTATCTGCTAGCAATACCACCATATCGAAACACGCTTGACTTCAACGTCATCTCACTAACCCACCCTGATTGGACCGCCAGCAGGCTGGCTGTGAAAAAGCTAATGCAAACAGGGTTTCCAGACTATAATCTATAAAAAGAATTGAGCCGAGAGCAATAGGAGCCAGGCTAGGGAATGAATACATTTTGAATGAAAATGCACAATACAGCTGGATTAACATACACACACACACATACACAGTTTGAGGAGGACAGGTCTTTCTCATAGGGATAGTATAAGGTAGAAAACATGCCATACATCACACAAAGGCTCCAGAGTATACCCATATATACACCACAGCAACCTTTCCTTTTCCCCCTACCCGAATCTATAACAATAACACAAGCACACACACATCAATGCAACAGTGTGTATACGGCATACAGTAGATTTGTCCACCACACTCACCGACACGTACAAAAGGACAAATGCTGCTCCCAGGTATAGCTTTGCCTCATCACATACACACACACACACACTCCACTAGGATTTATCGCCCTAGATTACGCATGACAGCTCTGTGTCAAACCCACGCACCCATCAATTATACAAGTACATGTTTGACCACAGCCTGCTAACTCTGCTTTCCCCAGTCCCCAGAATGTGTGTGAGCACATGCAGTGTGTATATATATCCCACAGATTAGGCGCACCTATGGAATTTGCCTATTTCCCTTCTCTCTTATTTTTGTGTTTTATGTCTATGCCATTCTAAAGCTGGACCTTTATCGAGGGACGCAGGGAGTTTTTGTCCTGGTTAGATGAGGTTGCCAGGTTTTTCTCCACAACCAATGCATCATCCGCGGTTTGCCAGATCTGTTGTTTTCACTGGATCCGGGGATGATGGCATGGAGAGGCGGTCTTTTGCTTTTTTTCCTTACTAGACTTCTAGGCCTTTTTTGTTAATCACAGGCTTGTGTGTCTTTTCTTTGGAGGTTTGGGTCTCGCGTGAAAGGTTTTTCTAACTGGCTTGCTCTAGCAATGTTTCCCCCTGGTTTTAATAGACAGAATGAAGCCTTCTCCAATCCCCTTTAAATGTGTGGGACATCAGCAAAATTGTTATTATGGCTGAGGTGTGTCCTTATGCAATTGAACAATGTTTGTGAAGGAGTTAGTGAAGGTATAGTCAGCTATTTCAAGCTAAATGTATACACTTTGTATACACATAAACAAAGTGGCGAACACCGCTCACATCAACAAAGCCGTAGCACTATGCCGAGCGATACAGTTTTGATTTGAGCTTGAAGTTATAGCGGCTTCGCATGCACAGACCAGCGCAGTATAAAATGCTCACGATGGTGTAAGGTATGCTTTCGACCGACGGCAAAGGCATTAGGGGTGCACGATATTGATAAAATGTGATATTGTGATATTGATCCTAAAAATTGCAATATCGATAATCATTTCAGTATTTTTAAACATATTGTAAGTAAAAACACAAGGGTTATATGAAAATGCATCAAAATATATTCATAACATAAAAAAGCATTTTCAACATTGTCATATTGGACTGGTACAACAACAGTTCCAATTCCAAGCTGCTGAGGAGGCATTATTTTTGTCCACTAATGTTTCCTCTTCCATCTCTTATGTCATTAGCTTCCTCAGCCACACATTTTACTGTTCTGTCTAAATCAATCTAACTAAGCCACACAGCCAATGGACGCATCTCTCCACAAAATAAACAGAATATTGCACTTCCTGCAACATTTTTGATATGATATTGCGCAACGTGATATTGCGATAATGATACTGAGCCGATATATTGTGCACCCCTAATAGGCATAGCGCAAGATCAACGCAGAAGCCGAAATGGGCCTTTACACACACACACACACACACACACGCACACGCACGCACGCACACGCACGCACACGCACGCACACACCAAGTCTCTGATTGACATCTGGGTCAAAAGGATATAATTGACCTGATTGGCCACTTGGGGCCTGGATCATGTGGTTCATGGCTCAGTTTCCATTCAGAAGGCAGGACAGAGTCAGATCTGCATTGATTGTTATGACAATGTAAATACGATGATCCTGATCCCAAAAGGAACAGTAATGTAAACCTAATTACGGGATATTTTTAATGTTCAACTAACCAATCCCAAAGGGTGAAACAGGCACTGGTCAATTAGACACTCTCAATCCTAGATGTTTAGCAACCATTTTAGGATAAGAATCTAAAATAAATGGGGAAATACAATGCATTCAACTAATGCAACGCTATCATAATACTTTTTATAAATATGTATATATGTATATATATATAAAAAAATATTCAAACTGCCAACCAAGCACTTCCTGGAATTATTGTGCCATAGGTTTAGCCTCTCCATGAACCATGTGACTGTTGAAAATTTCACACTTCCGTTGGCGTAACTGTTATTTCCAAGGCTCTGCTGCATTCAGTCTTCTAAAATGGATAGTGATGGGCTTAAAAGCTGAATTAATATTTAATGGAATATGAAAGTCTTCCTGGGGCACAGAGTCAAATATTTGTCCACTAGCAGTATCCTAGCTTCACTGCCACAGTCTACAGTATAGAGAGGAGAGGAAACCAGTTAGACCTGGTTCGTTTTCCTGCCTAATGCATTATTAACATTTAGCAAAATCATCTTAAAATAGAGCCTGGAAAATCTCAAACACAACCAGCCATGGACAATCCAGCTAGCAACAATGTAGGTGGTTGTTATTCTTCTCACAATGCCTGTCCGAGTGCGAGGGTGAAGTGAATGAGGCATCATATGGTAATGAACTGTTGATTAACTACTTTCCTAATCTGCGTTCAAGACAGAGGGAGGGGAGAGGAAGCAACACACCTGCCGGCTCGCTATACAAGCTAGCCTAGCGCATGATTGATTAAGATTGCTCATAACCCCACAGGCTAACGCAAAGATCATTCATTTATTATGACCGGTGTGTATGCAGGACTTGAGGTAATGGAAGTCACTCGTGCGACTTAAGTCATTGCCTGTGTGACAGCGTGACACTGCGTAATAGGAAGCGGTAGTAGAAGGGGTCTATGGGACTATGCTGGATGAATGAGGGGGAACAGAGGTAGCAGGGTTCATATGCTTTACAGATGGTACAGCTTCAAGGTACTGTCCATTGTGCTGTGATGACTGGGCACTTTATCAGCCAGGCCGTGCAGAAAGATTTATCAATCAAATCATTAGCGGGTGATTGGACCACCTTCAACCAATCAGTAAACCCACATGGAGATGATTTTCTAAACCCACATGGAGATGATTTTCTGAACACGGGATCTTACTTTCGGTTGGCACCAACTGTACTACTGTACCTGGGGGTTCACAACCCAACTGATTTCAACTGTTTTCAACTGAAAGTTCCTTGAATGATATAGAAAGCGAAGCAAATCGTATGATATAGAAAGCAAAGCAAATCGTAGAGGCGGAATGTGCAAAGTCAGGATGGTTTTATTCCAGACTAAGCATTTTGAATGCCCCAGAAAAGGCTTAGAATTGCAAAATGGCTACAGAACTTTTAATAAGTGCTACATTGACTGGAAGTTATCGATATCACTTGAGTGCACCAAAATGAGACTTTTGTGGACTCTGTCAAATGTTATTTATGAACAATGCAAAAAAATCTTCCTTAGTATAGTGTTGTAGACCCAAGTGAGAGATATACCCTGCAGAAACAATAAAACAGTGAATAAAATAATCTCCTTGTGTTAAGTGAGAGAGTCTGAGTCACAGAGAGAATGGGTCGCATTTATGATCAATTTTGATTAGACCATTGACTAGGCCTGCAACAAGAAAATGTCTGTAATCAGCTGATGTCTGTGACAAATTATAATTAAACTAAGGCTTCCACCTTGAGGCTGTATGCTAAACATACCTGAGTGCAAACCGTAGCAGTAAACCTTTATTGCATTGGGCTAAAAATGGCCGAGTAGTCTACAAGTATCTCCTGGATCAAATCAACCCCGTGTTCTGGCAATTCATTCTGCCAATAAGGAAGAACTAACAAGGGGTCACGGTTACAAGACAAAACTTTATTCTGCATTTCCAGAAGACAAAAATAGCCCATTACACAGAAAACCTGACTAATTCATAAATGCTTTATTTTAAGAGATTAAAAGCAGTACACACAACATTCTGAATAGATTTGCATACAAAATATTAATTGAACAGAAGAGTTAAATATTAAGAGCATTTCAAATCAGATTTTCTGACGATGTCATACATTTGACATAAAAGTGTATTATTATTTTCTTTTTAAATGTTGTTATAAATGTGCCCTATGCATTAAGACAGCTGTAGGCTAAATGCATTGTGGGGGCTATGCTAATAATATGCCCAGGTTACGCTAGCCATAGTCTCAACCTCTTCCGTTCATTAGCACTACGTCACATAGACAACTTACTGTAACGTCTGATGCATGTACCCTCGTAAACTCGACACGGGACTTTCAGAAAGTAATACTGTCGATATCCAGTAGTAGTATTATAGTATTGTAGTATGTCTCCATAATTTATGGTGCACCGATAGTGCAGTAATTAATTTACATATATATATATTTAAACAAGCATTTTAATCAGTAACCGTAGCCTATAAATTGTACAGATTTGACAAAGACCTGTAAACAGAGTCCTGTTGTTTAGTTTTACTCATTGCAAGTTTAACATCCGACTTGGACATTGAGTTACGTAGTTGGTCGTCCTGCATGACAATCAAGTAGGCGGGTACTGATGCAGTTAGTCAGCGCTGTGTCCTTACGGAAAGTCTGGCTCTGCAGGGCTACGCTAGCGATGGATGTTCATACACCATCGCAGAGCAGCAACATTGTGCGTGTGTGTGTGTGTGAGACGAGGAGAGAGAACGCGGAGAATAACTTAAAAGGCCACAGTTTCTTGTGTGGAAGCTCTGCATAGTTATGAGATGGAAAGAAGCCTCGAGGGACACACTTGCAATCAGTGAAATACTGTACTTTAAATGCAACGCCACATACATGAGAAGACAGGCTGCACTCGCTGAACACCCCCACCCAACCTCACTCCTACATGCACAGTCACCATCAGTCATACACTCATATCTTAGCATCACAGATGTTTACAGTACATTATCTCTGGATTGGACCAGATAATTAGACCTGCTGTCACAAATACCCAATCCAGCAGTCAAAGCTGCCATTGGCCCCATATCTATGTAGGGTGTCACATCTCCATCTGTGCTGGATGTGTGGATATTGAAGTTAATCGAATAGGTTGACGCTTGTGTTGGGGAAAAACATTTATGAAAGAAAGAAAAATCTGTTCCGATCCGTTTAAAGACAGTATACTTAGTCCAAACCTCAGTGTTGGTGCTTGATATTGTCTTAAAGAAGCTTCACAGTTGAGGGTTTAATACAAGTTTTAATCTGCTTTAAAGTAACTTGTGACAAGGACAACTTTCATTTACCAATAAACCTTCCTAGAAGCCAGTGTGTCGTCCGCACCCTGAGCACAGACTGATGCGTTATAGAGGACATAGATGGGGAAAGGTGGTGACAGAACGTGAGATGAAACCCAAGATGAGAAGGGAAAAGGAAACGTAAGAGGAGGAAGCAGAAATGAAACTAAGAAAGCGGCGTACAGAGGACACAGATTTGAAGGAAAAGGTTGGAGGTGGTGTCAGAGAAAGGAGAATATCAACTAAGGGATAGACGGGGTCAAGGAGGGTTGTCAAGGAGGGTTGTCAAGGAGGGGATGAAGAAATGTGCCGGGTTGGACTTTGAGCAAATCGGGATGATTGTCACCTCGGGCGTGACACCCCAGTCACGTGTGCACACACACACACACACACACACACACACACACACACACACAATGTATTATTGAGCACACCCACACAAACACTAATAGTCCCCTTTGTGGCGCTCCATACCCACCACGCTTCCTTCATGCAAATTAATATTTGCATGCGCACACACACACGCACAGATCCCACTCTTAGGGTCGATGCGCTCAAAAACCAGACTTTAATAAAAAACATTCCCCAAAACTCAAGATAAAAACCACTCGCACAAACATAATGACGTGTGTGGCAAATCTCCTTATCTTTTGTCATAATCCGTTCTGAGATGGAGCGTGGATTGCATCTTAACGTTGCAGATATTCCTCTTCCTGTGAATCCACTACGAATATATTGTTGAGATTGGAGGTTCTGCAATTACTTTCAAATAGGCGGATATTTGTGGTGAGCACACCGTTAATCTGTTTGGGGAATTGTGCCACATGGAGTATAAAAGAAATGGTTTAGCTGCAGCAGACAGCAGGAATAATAAAGAGACAAAAACAAAAGGCAGGGGGAAAACGCACAAACATAAATGACTCATACCCCAACATATACGTATGGCTCAGCCAATTAATCGCCAGGTGAGGTTGGTCTGTGCGGAGGGTCGCGTCGCCATGGTGATGCTCATTAACCTTGTTCCTCGAGTGGGGCTCACCGTTCAAAGGCGTGCTGAGGCAAGGTTAAGGTCACACGCACGTGTGTGTGTGTGTGTGTGTGTGTGTGTCCGCCACGAGGGTTAATATTCTTCTGTGACTCCGGGCTGACAGCCATTTTGAAATCCGGTCACCTCCACAAGCAGTACTGAGGAAGGGTTTTACTATATTACTTGTACTTCTGTTGAGGTTGTTTTTGTAAACAGTTTCTATCAATGTTATGGCAAACTACCATTTACCATAATGACGAAATGCTTCTCCAATAAACTATAGCTTCAATAACATGTTTTTTATACTTTTTGTGGCAGTGTGTGTGTGTTAAAAAGCATCTGAAAATATGAATGCGTGTGTGTCACTGCATTACGTTTTTCTGAAAAACTGGAGCATGACATTTCATGTGATTAAAAAAGGTGAGAGGAATAAACTGAACTAAACAGTTTCACTGTCCCATTTACTCACATTCATGTCTGACAAGCTTTCCTTAACTTTACTTATTGTAAATATAGTGCAGGACATGCAGGACATTTAACCTACCCAGCAGGAAGTAAACACACCATTTAAACTGCAATGTAGTTTAATAAGGTCAAACAATACATTGCAATATTGACAGCTAGCAGCCCATTTGTTTTGTATTGTAGCCAAGATAATAACAAAATACATCTAAAATAAATAAAATACATAAAAAGAACAATAAAATAAATAGTAGGCAATATACACTACAAAAAGACCAAAAGAAAATGCGTATTTTCACATGCATATTATATAGTCAGAATTAATTGACAAATGTATACAGTAAATAGTGAAGCCTTGAGTATCGGCATTCATTACATTTGTACCATAGTGGATAGCTCACACGCTGTATCTGTGACCTGCCCACCCATTCTGAAGATCCACATGCATGTCTGCACTCTGCTGGGACTGATTACAACACCCTAGCTGTGACTCAGGTCTGCAACTGGGTTTAGCCGGTGGACATGTGAAATCTCCTCGGAAGTCGCCAGCATGCAAATGAAGGCAGGGATCAAATTCGGAAAGGGCAAAGCCTTTTTTTCCCCCTGTAATCTTGCACAGTGCGTTGCGATATCGCCTTTGCTGCTCTCCCCGTCCTTCAAGTGTTAAGTTCAATTTGCCACGACGGGCGAGGGTACGTGCCGTATATCAGATCACGCTTTAAACGAGGGTTAGTGTTGATTAGTGGATTTCATTGGAACGACAAGCTCCGCTTATCACATCCCTCAAGGAAGGACAGAAGCCAGCAATGAAGAAAGAAAGAGGGAGAATTCAATGTCAAGAAGGAGAGGTGGAAAAAATAAGAAGCAGGCAGAGATGCGCAGAAGAGAACAAAAAGTTTGAGATATACAGAGGGCAAACTGGAAACGACGAAAATGAGAGGACATTACATAGAGAAATAGTTAAAGGCAGAGCAAGTATATGTCTTTTAGAAACTTCACGGTTTTCGCTCCGCCATTACATATTTTACTTTGGGATGGACTTTGGGGTCGGGGGTGTCAGTATACATTGCTACACAGTTGAATTGGACAAAAGGCATTCTGCTCCCTCTCCCGTTGTTGTTTAGCGGACAACACGGACGGCATTAAAACACATCCAAAGGCTAGCAACATGCCCACATTAATGGAAAGCGCCTATACCAAGAAACTCTCCGTACATGGCAGAGTTTCTTTAAAAGCTGCAGGGGACACAAGTGAAGTTTGTTGGAATACCCCAGATCTTCTGTCAGCCCCTGTCGAAAAAACACTATAGGCAGTGCGTTAGGCTGTGAGGGACTTAACATTTAATTTGGCATCAGCTCAGCCAGTGCAATTCATTTTAATAACAAGACAAACTTTACGACGTGACTCTCTATAGAAAGTGATTGAAAGCTATAGAACGGCCGTGTCAGTTAGCTTGCCTCTGCAGGCTACATCCTGTAGGAATACTGCTCATTGTTTTGACAGGCCATTTTATTACAGGCACTTATCTCAGCTACTTCAGTATTTACTGTAACTGGCTAATCTAGCATGGTTAGTATGTACACACATAAGCTATTTATGATTTCCACTATGATTACTCTCATGCAGTACAGTATAATATTATTCCATAATCAGGTTGAAGCATGACTTCATGCAATCATTCGGCTACACAATCAAAACAAGAAAGCAATCCCATCAGGCTATGGCAGAGCCCCATGGGGAATTGAAAAAAGCATATTGACCACTGATCAATAAAGTCAGCAAAGAGCAAGGGTTACTGATTGAACAGAAGAGCAGAACTGATGGAAAATCGTCCGCAGGCATGCGAGGAGCTTTCACCGTTTGAGTGGCAAGTGCAAAATAAACAAGGAAGTAATTTTAATGTAACAGTTTCCCGATCACATGGCCACAACCCTGGAATCTATACTTGTAATATGAAACATTAATCATCTACTCTTGCTAAAACCGCAATGGCTCTTTAAATCAAGTTTTAAAATCTGATTGAAGTTTATGTATTGATCTGGATTTATTGAAAAATGTGCTATACCTAAAGCTAAGAAATTTAAAATGTGATAGTAGTTACACACTAATCCATAAAGATAAATATAAGAATGTGCTTAAAAATAATAAAATCATCAAATTATTTAACTTATTTAATCACGAAGTCCCTTTGGGTTCAAATATTTTTTTTAGGGGAGATCAGGACAATTTATCACACCGTTAAAACATTTATAGCACATTAGAACAGACAATGGACAACATTAAACATATGATAATACCCATATAGAAATTACACTCTTTAGTTATAGTTTTTTTATCAAAGCTTTGAACTCTCCAAGGGAGACCAAATCATTAAGCTGTCGTGTTCTGAATATTATTCCATGACCACAACACAAAATACTGTATAGGAGAAAGCCATTATCTGCAACCAAATCATACAACAGACTGTTGCAAAGTTGCCTGTTCGACTTGAAGACCACAGAGATCAATCAAAATTGAAAAGCTTCTATTGAAGGCAAATGTTAGAGACAATTATGAGAAAACCCTATTCATTGATAAATTGCATTTGAACTAGAAGTCCATTATTGAGATTTGCTCATGTCACATCTTTTCAGCTCTCAAGTTCATCCCTCTCTCTCACTCTCACACACACACACACACACACATAGCCTGATGTAGTGTGTGTGTGTGTGCAGAATGCACACATTATGCGTTTGTGGACCCATGAACTTGAGTACATTAATAACTAAAGTAAAATATGGCAACTAAAAATATACATTTCTATACGTTAATAGAATTGATTATACTGTAGATACTGCATGATAGTCATACAGACATGTTTATTGGAAAGATTTGGCCAGCATACCATCTTAGCTATTCTAACGAATAGAAAATAAATGTAAAATAAAGATGCTTATTAAATTTGCACTCCACTTCCATTTTTATTTATTTATGAATACTTCATATTTGTTTCTCCCTGAAGCTTAACACTTTGGTTTAGTAATCAATACCCCAAGCCTCCTGAATAACAGACAAGACACACAAGCACAGTACATTCATCATCACACAATCAAAGAACCGCAGTGGTCACATTCTCACACGCGCACGCACGCACAGGGATTCCCTGAATGAAGGTCTTGCAGGCTCGTGTGTGTGTGTGTGTGTGTGTGTATGCATCATTGGACGATGGGGTCGCTGGCATTCTGACGTTGTGCGTGCGTGCGTGCGTGCGTGCGTGTAAATGAGAGAGAGAGGCCGCATGGGAAATTACCCCAGTGCTGCAGCCGCCTGGAGCATGAAATTGAAGGCATCCAACAAGGAAACTCGCTGCCCTTCATATTCCAAAATAATTAACTAGCACAGCCTCCTGCCTCCCTACGCGCTCGCCATGTTGTGCCGGCTCACACAGACAAGGATAGACCACCTTGCTCGACGCTGCTACACAGGAGCTGGTGCGCCCGGTGATGTTAAGGGATGGATGGCGGGTCGGAAGATCAGATTCAAACTGGATTGGGTGTCCCAACAGCAACATCGTAAGCGAGGGGAGGCAATCAATGGCTTGCTCAAAAACAAGCCAGCAGCAGCGAAGTTGAACGCGGTCGCGATAAGAACATGGTTGTGATAAGAACATGTAATAGCACTTTTCTACCACAAGGTGAAATCCAGAAACTGGCAGAAGAAAAGGCAAAGAAATTTCAAAAAAATGTAAAACGTTTCTTCATCATATTTGACACGTGACTTGCAACTAAATACGTCTACCAGTTTCCAATCACATGTCTACTTGTCGACTCTCTACGAGACACTTCAAGTCGTACTTTCTTGAACCTACAGTAAGTAGAGAAAATTGCAGTTTTAAATAAAACATACCCCTCCACGTCCTCAAACTCACAACTGCAACGGTTTCATCTGTCCAAGGTTATAAAGAATGTTCACTTGAGAGGCATGAGGAACTTCAATTCAATTTAATTCAATATTCATTATTTATCCATACGCATGGTTTGGTGAGACAGGCAGGGCCACTTTAATCCTTTAACGGTGTCTATGTGACAGGAGATTAAGATGTGTCAGAGCAGCACTACTAATCAGTATTGATCATCAAAATGTACCACTCAGCAAATCAATGGTGACCATTATAAAAATCTACACTCCAAAGAGTATACACTTACTTTAGTCTCCGCTCCTTTGAAAACATTCCCCTTTCCTACGATGACGATTGTCAAAGACTGCTGTCAAACTGTCAAGGCCATGAGTTTATTGTTTAAAGTGCAGTATTGCATTTTACTGCACAATGTTACAATGTGGTGTATAGATCAAATGACATTTTTTGTATGCACACTTCCTGGAGTTGTCTTCACTGCACTGAAAATGCAGTTGTTATTTTTTTTTAAATTATTATTGCATTTAACCAGGAAAGACTTATTGAGATTAAGAATCTCATTTTAAAAAAGCGTCCAGGCCAAGACAGCAGCAACCAACACAGTTTCAAAAATAAAAACACAACATTTACAATGAGAGTATTAATAAATAACAATTATAACATCAATAAGTGTCACAAGTCATCAGTATCAGGGATTTAAAACAGTTTATGTATAATTTAAACATATACATCTAGACTAGATTTTAAGAATAGACATCTAGACAAGACTTTGAAAGCATTAAGTGATACCAACTCAAATATTTAAATGATTTTGTACATTATTCCAAGCAGAAGGCACAGCGTATTTAAAACCCTTTTCCCCAATTCAGTACGGGCTTTAGGGAGCGATAAGAGATAAAAGTCCTGGGAACGAAGACCAGATCGTGCCATACTTTTTTGAGTTATGCAGTTCCCTAAGTAACATGGAAGGAGTCCAAGAATAGGTTATACCACCTACGGTTAACACCATTGTGTAACTGTAGTGTTACACAACTTGGTCATCTTGGTTGCTCTCCTGTGTCAAAGTTTGTCGTTCCTGTTGACCGTCAACAAACGTGTCAACGCGTCTTGCCCTTAACTAGCATTGCTGAGCAGAACTGCTGTGGACCTCCGACAGGTATAATATTATTTAGATGGATTCTGAAGTTACCCAATTGTCTTTAATACCCCTTTAATTATCTCTCTCTCTCTCTCTCTGTCTCTCTCATATTCAACCACCCCTGATTGAGAATCCCCTTTAGGCCGGCTTTCATTTTCAGATGCGTAATTACAGGCAGCTCTTGACAAACCTATGCATGCGTGTGTGTTTGTGTGGGTATGTGTATGCGTGCATGCTTGCTGGAAGCATCTGAGCCCCAAAGTTAATCAGCAGTCAGCCAGAGGTCTCTAGGATCAGCCCATTGATTCTCTCCTTGGGAAATCAATCCAATCATATGCATTAATCAAACTGAACTTGGCTCCAAGAGGGAAGGACATGGGGCAGGGTGGAGGGAAAGAGAAATTAAGAGCTTGAAACTATACGATGGCTAACAGTGCAATGATGGAAAGAGACGTGGAGGTAGAGAAAAAAAAGGATGTGAGCAAAATGGGAAGAGAAAAAAGCCGAATGACGGAGAACGAAAGAGCCAGAGTGCTAGTTTGTTGTGGTAATGTGGCATCTTGCTAGCTACTTGTACTGTAGGTGTGCTAGCGTCTTGCTGAAACTAAATAAGAGCATGATGTAATCGAATTAACGCAAGATACTGATGGTACAGTCCTTGATTATGAGCAACGCCGTAGTTTTGGTATATTTGGAATCCTACTGTCGGTGTGAAAGGAGGGGTAGAGAACAGTGTTAGCCTATGAAGGAATGCAGAGCAGAAACATGAGTCACAAGGGCAATTCTGAGCACAAAAAAAAAAAAGTGTCCCTTAAAATTGTTAACTAAATGTCAGATCTAGATAAAGGTGCACGATGGGTATTCTCTGACACTCAAACTCAAATCACAGTGAACACACGCGCACGCACGGATCGATTCAGCGAAGAAACAGACTTTGATTGAGAGTCTGCTAACTACATGAAACGCCTTCATGACTAACCTTGTGACGAATGCTAAAAGGATAGTATACTGACATGCCCACGTACACACAGGCGCACAAAGTACAAAATTGGGATCATACAAAGAGCGCAACCAACTGTAATCATGCACTAGGTTAATGTCACACAGGAGGAACACACATACACAACTGTCCTTAGTCGATTCAAATCAGATTGAGCCCTTTCTAGTTCCTTCAAAGGGCTCCTTGTTCAGCTCTTTGAAAATAATATTTGTAAAAGTTGCCGATAGCAGCTGACTCAATCAGTAGTCCAGCATAATAAAGGTCCCTAGAGGGAGTCCAGTTCACAGGAGCATATGCATGCCAAAAACTATTAGGTAGCAATATAGTTAAGTTATCTATATATAAAAAACTAGGGGTGTAAGAAAATATCGATACACCATAATTACCACTGTTCAATCAATAGTAATTGATCCTTTCTCAGTTTTAATTCTTCCCTTAAACAAGTTTTAACCACATTGGCCTACAAGTTAAACTTAAAGCCACTATATGGCTATATATATATATATATATATATATATATATATATATCTTTTCTCGTATCCATTTGCCTTCCTGCTAAATATTCTACTCTCAATATATTTCTCTAACTCCTCAAATCCTGACACCTTTTACAACTTTTCAAACTGCCTGCCAATCTGTCTGAATGCTGTCAACACGGGATGGATGTGTGTGTGTACGTGTGTGTGCGCGCGCGCACACACACATCTCAGTGTTCAGGCACTCACTGCATGTAGCGTCGGCCTCATCCGAACCATCAGCACACTCAGGCTCCCCGTCACAGCGCCACCTAGCAGGTACGCACTGGCCGTTCTTGCAGGCGAAATCTGTGGATGCACAGGTGCTCTTCGCTGTGGAAAGAAAGAAAGAGACAGACACTAGGTCAGTGCTCCCAGCGTCTTCCGTCCAATAGCAATACGTTGCTGAACGTCCGATAGATCTACCCCTGTAAGCTCGACAGCACTTTCAGGAAGTGAGGATGTCTATTTTCATTGGCTGTTGGCATTGTCACACACATATCCATGATTCCGTTGTGACACTATAATGCAGTGCTTTATTTCCTCCAAGCTCCATGTATTTTAAGCAGTAACAGTAGTCTACAGATCTTGTAAATATGCTAAATAAGTAAACAGCCAGCCGTTAAGTCTCCCAGCAAAATCCTGAGTGCAAGTTTAACGCCCAACTCGTCATTGAGTTATGTAGTTGTTTGTCATGCTCGTGCATGTCAATCAAAATAATACCCCTACTGTCAAGTAGGCAGGTCTTGACGCAGTTAGCCTGCACTGTGTCCCAGACTTTACGCGTGTACAGGCTGGATCTGTGAGACTGAGAGCTGTGAGACTGCTCCCACAATTTCCAGCATCCCATGATCTATTTAAGAGAGCATTCAAGTACAACAGTCTAATGTTATGCAAATACACTAGTGATACTGCAGTAAAAAGTAAAATAAAGTAAAAAAGTAAAAAAAAACGCCTCTTCCTTCACTTTGTGGTTTTATACTTTGACATTAGACATCAACATTTCACTGCAGTTATTTTACAGCCAGTTATAGCCTTCCACAGGCTGTACTATCAGGCTGTCTAGTAAAGTGTTGCCCTGTTGGCTCAAGATGGGGGGGGGGGGGGGGGGTCTTT
>JAODTR010066940.1:0-16208 GCA_025399935.1 Amblyopsis rosae
CCCCCCCCCCCCCCCCCCCCATCATACCCCTCAAGTAGGCGAGTCTTTGAAACCCTCTGCCAGCGCTGTGTCCCAAACGAAGTAAAGGCTGACACTGCGAGATTAGTCGGGCGGCAACTCAACACCGCGCCAAATCTAACTGCCTGGCCTATCTCCCCACCCTCCCCCGGCCTAGCACGCTGTGTGTGACCAACCGAGCCAGAGTCAGATAACCCCTCGACAGCGTCAAGCACAGACGTCTTTAGAGGGGGTCGCTATGGCGCAAGACACAGAGCTTCAGCTACAGTAGAACTCGCTGTGAAGTGATCTTTGCCAACTACGCAAAAACAGTGCCTCTGGTGGTCAAGCGATGTTACTACCCAACACATGCAGCAATGTGCCATCCACTGAGGTTGCAGATGTAAGTTGGGCATATATTGGTTTGCAAAATAGCATCTAGATGACAGTTTTCTTGTTGCCATCTCTTTGCCTCTCTGGTCAAAAGCCCAAATACAGGTGAACGCTGAAAATGGGCGTGGCTTAGAGGAGTCTGAGGTGCAGAGAAAAGGGCCGAGCGGGGATGTCACACGGGGAGGATGGTGGAGGCAGCTGGAGATGAATAATGCAGGGTGAGGCGATCTCACGTCGCCTTGACAACCTCGGCAAACAATAGGGCCGGGTTTCCATTGCACCTGGCTGGGCGTGCTTCACCTGGGGTGGTGTGTGTGCGTACGCATAGGTGCGTTCGTACGTGCGTGCGCAGGACAGTAGGGGGGTTGCGTCTTGGGTATTACCTGACGCTGTTGAGCAAATAACAGCAAAGCTAATATGAGCCACCCTCGAGCTCCATCTCCTGTAGACGCTCTCCAAGGGTGCGGTACATGGTCGAGGTACAGTCCCAGAGGAGCCCATATCACACATTTGGATAATTTTGAGTTATGAAAATGAAAACTCGCTCTCTTGCTGTTGCACGTGATAAGATTTTCAGCCTATGATAGTCGTTGAATAGAAAGGCTAGGAAGCTAAAAAACACAATTCAGTCCTAATGGGCTGAACGTGCTCCTCGGGTTCTCAAATAAACAAGTGTAGTGTGCCGTTCGTAACTGTATACAGGTACTCATCGAGTGACTTTGAGTCCCAAGATTCATAGAGACTTGCTAGCTGACTTGTTCCTGACACCTGTAAGTGATTGCTAATGAGACCCTGCACTTGTGCGTCTCTCTTAATAAAGTTCATTCATCTCACAGAAAACACGGGAAGCACATTTTCCAGTAAGACACAAGAGTAATTACTTGGCATTAAGAAAGAGCCAACCTTTTAACTGGCTTTTGCTGCCTGCGCACTTCTGTACTACAGCTGACTGCCGAGTTCATCCCACTGTATCGTGTATCCTGCATCTACACTGATGCTCGTCGGCGTTGCTGCTTGAGCTTCACGCAGGAGCTGACCTGTCACTCAACCTGCCTGGGCGGGGTTTAGGGTTACAGCCTAACACCGCGCTGGGCGAGAGATTCAAACGGCTTGTTTCGGACCCTCAATATTTTATAGCAAGTCTGCAGTTCCCAGTCTGCAGTTCCCAGCCTATGTACATATGTATGCATGTATGTATGTATGTATACATACATATACACACACACAGTTTCCCCGTTCATCACAAATGTATAAAGGGGGAATTTTATATGACTCAGTCAAATATTTGAAGCTATAAATTAATCCCATTATTATGGACAGCTGGTAGTTATACGCAAGTCAAGTGTGACAAAAATGTCTCCTGCCAAAGGCAGCACAGCTTGTGCTTTAAACCCGCTCTTCAGAAAACCTATGGGTGACAAAATAAACTGACAAAACCGTGGGTTTGTCCGTTTATTTACACAGTCTATGCACGGCACCACGATATAAACACGCGACAGCTTCTTAAAAGGGCAGCACGTATTTAACACACACACGCACACGCCCCCCCAGGCATTACCAGGGTGACAGGCAGCAGGATGGTGAGCAGAGCGATGTGATGAAGCACCAGCAGGAACTCCCTGCGAATGAAGGAGTTGACCGTCTTCAGCGAGTGCTGCTTGTACTCCTCGTGCCCTTTGACCTGGAAGCGGTAGTAGTGGCTGAGGTACATGGCGTAGAGGTCGTATGTCATGTAGGGCACGCCGTAACAGATGACAAAGTGGGTGGCCAGCCAGTGCCTGAAGAGAAATTAAATTAAATCATGTATACAATGCACACAATAAAGCCTTTAAATGGGCATGTGCTAAGGGGGTCAAAATGTACAAATGTGCACCGGAAACGTGTGAAGATATTTTATAACAAAAGATGGTGGTCCATTTTTCCGACCCCTTCCTTCTTTAAGGATTGGCGATTACATAGCTGCTCACCCTCCAGCTGTTACAAACTCTGGAAGGTGTTATTCTTAGAGCAGTAATCGTGTCTTATTAGAATGTCCAATTTGCCCCTTTTTGTACAAAGAATTCTTTGTGCTTGGTTAAAGTTAATAAGCGAGTCAAAATGTACCGTTTTCACAACGGAGACGCATGCACATGTACGTGCACATTGCAATGCCTCACCCTTGCACCTAAATGTTCAAAAGGCTTTAGGAGCTGCTTATGCAAGCGAGCGGCGGGCGCCCGCTTATGAGAACTGATGACGGTGGTGGTTAATTATGTTGAGAGCTGAGCAGATGACCCACCGCCACGTTCCCCGGCAAGGCGGAGGGATTAGACCCATGGCGTCATGTAACAGCTCTGGGCGTGATGCTGAGCTAGTCGCCTATTGCAAGTGATGGCCTCGCGCTGAAGACGGGAGGGAATTCCACCAATGAAGAAGAGTTCCCGGAAGACGTTGCGAACGTAGTCTCTCCAATGTGTGCGTGCAAACACCTGACAAACAGTACGTCACCTGACCTGACATAAACAAGTATGATTTGGGCTGTGTCGTTTGTTTGTGTGTGTCGGTAAGACAGGTCAGATTGTGGCGTGGCAGAAGGGGACACCCCACAGATCGTAGATGAGAGACGCTGGACAATAATTTAATATATACCGCAATATCATTTTCTTTTAATAACGGTGACATGATTTTAAAACTTATTTCCAGTATTTTGACAAGCTATACATTACATAACACAATGACAGGCGCAGAAGTCAGTTGTATTCAAGCAAACTACGTGCATTGATGACTTGCACTGGACACGCAGCCAGTGCCAAACAGTTGTGGGCTGTTTTCACATGCCAGACAATCTGATTAACTCTCTCACCGCCAATCACAGCCAATGTAACAGAAAGGCTTAATATTACGTATTATTACAGCTTCCTCTGCTAACAGCCACGTCTTCTGTGGAACTGCTAGCTTACTAGCTGGCTGCGAGATCTTCCAGCGCCAGTCACAACCGCTACTGACACCTACTGGTGGACATCAATATAGGCTTCGTCAATTATAGGTAAATACTGTACTAACAGAAAGAGAGTTGAGAGTTTTGTTTATTTATTTTGACTGATTTCTTGTTTCTTGTATGAAGGCTAAAAGGTAAACATTTATTTTTACCCTATTTTTTAAATATTATAGTTTTATATGAAGAGATTTCATAGACTTGACAAATGCATTTTTCAGAAATTTGTAAGTACTCTGTTGTGGGTGTTTCAATCTGTTTTTCTGAGGCTTATAGTGTTCATATCGATATCGGAATTATATTGTAGTACTGCTGGGACGATTAGTCGACGTAACCGGTTACGTAAACATTTGTGTGTGTGTATGTATGTCAAAACAAACCCACATTACACTGCATCTAGCAGGTTGCCAACTGGTTCATGTTACAGTCTGTCATGCTGGTAGGCTATTATGAGATTTTTAGCACGGCAATTAAATATTGTTTTAATAATAATTAATATTTGGAACGATAATACTAACAGTCGGGAATTTTACCGTGGTTTATTGTGAAACCGGTAACCGTTACATCCATACATGTTAATATATTTTTCTTTAAGCTAATAATTGACTCCCATGTATCTCATTATTTTATGTTATAGCCCATTGCTAGCAACAATTAAGTATCATGCACTTACAAATAATAGCTGCTACCATGCGTGTATTCCTTATTAATAGTTCCACGGTGTATTCACGTAACCCCCGCCCCGTCTAGTCGGCTGAATGGAAGCATCATGAAGCAGAACTCAAACAAAAGCAAAATAAAGGCAAAAATTTGAACAAGTTTTCAACTTGAAAAAAACTATCAGCACCTAGCGTGAAAAGAAACACTTGGCGCCACACTACTGTCGTTTTTAGAAGCCTTTTGACAAGAGTTTTATCATATCTTCACCCTGGTAGGGAGTTTTGCTAAACCTTCAGTTTTAGTTGCACCGTTATAGCAGTGTACGTGTGGATGTAGCATTATACTCTGGATATCATGTCCGGTACTCAAAAGACCAATTGTGTGTGTATGTGTTGGGGTGGGAGGGCGGTGGCTTGTACAGACCACCCTGAGAAAAGGTCCTGAGAACAGCCACATTAATGGACAACAGTTGTGTGGGTATCCAGGGGCTATCACTAATAGTTAAGTCATTAAAAACTCACCCATTATCAGTAGCATGTCTGAAGAAGGTTGCTGCTGAATGTTTTAATAGGACTTTACACTTTGACTCCAAAGACCAGTATTTATATATAGTTCAGGACAGCCTTCCCCGACATAGGGGATCGGTTAAATGAGCTATATCAAATTAACTGAATACGGTAACATTTAACTACTTTTTATGCTGTTCACCATTTACAACAATAGAGCACTACGCCCGAGAGAATATAATTTAAACAGAGAGGTTCCAACAGACGGCATCTCCCTATTATATTTTTGGAAGGAGGGGGGCAACTTTTCACCCCTTATGCAGACCAGAACGGCCCATTGTTCAATGCATGTCAATGGGGAGGTACACGGATTTCACCACAGTATTGCCCATTATTTATCTCTGGGGGTGTTAATGGTTATTTTGAGTATATAACATTAATTTCCAAGTACATACAATCCATCTAAAGCCCCAGACACACTGCAAACAACTAGCAGCGATGTAGCAATGAGAGACAATGGAAAACCAATGAGATTCAGCGACATGAAACAACAACGATATAACGGCCGGCAACGCAAAATGGGCGGGTACATAGGGCTGTTGCGATAACCGCAAAATTGCAATACCGCGGTGTTGCTAACAAAAACCGCGGGCCGTGACAAGCAACTGCCATTACCGCAATGTTTACATTTTTCTCATAGGGCTAGCCCATCGAATATGTCTTCTGATCTAGGGCGTGTGCACAAACGCCCCCAGCCCCGTATTAGCCGGTTGTAGCCTTTGGGAGTGTATGTATTTACTACAGACTTCGTTCTGTCTACATGCTATCTAAATTAAGGCTACTGTTTGCGCGCCATATGCTTTTGATCTTGTGCAATTTAATATGCTTTTAATGAATTGGTCACATTCTCCCATCTAATATTTTGGCCAAATCAGCCGGACAAATTTACATGTGATCGCCTGCGTACAGTCAGAACAGCTGTACCAAACTGGTAGGCAGCCTATATGCTGTTGCACAATTGTCTCACCACAGATGGAGATCACGTCGCCTTGATAAATGCCCCATAATCACAATATTTTGGAAGCTCTCCGCCACGCACAAAACAAAAAATAAGAAAATGGCAATAATACCACACTATTGGGCCAACCTAAATCACCGCATGTACATTTTCTTCATCGCGAATGCCCTCAACTTCAGGCGACTCGTTTGAAATGACTACCAATGGGAGCTAAGGATATCGTTGACTGACAGATTGACTGAACCATTTTGGGTGGTAAATACACCAGGGATACCTAGGCAACCAAAGCCAAAGCCTGGAATGTAAACAAGCGACCAATTTTCAGCTACAAAGCGATGGGCGACGAGCGGGACGCTTTTAGTGTGTCTGGGAGCAACGGAGGCCCAGGCGGTGCAGCGCTGCTGGGGAATTAAGCCGTAAAGGGGGAACAGGGGGAAGAGGGGGGGGGGGGGGGGGGGGTTAGGAGAGATTATCAGCCTGATGACAGCCCATGAGGAAGGCAGAAACTGGCCCTGGCCCAGGTCAGGTAACTGGCACAGTGGGATTATGACACTAGCAAACGCTTGCGCAGTGATGGCCAACGCCAACAGCAAACTGGGTGACAGGTGGCCGTGTGTTTGTGTTCGTCCAGGTGGCAGCAACAGTAGCACAGTCCAAAGGGGAGGAGTTGGGATATACCACAATGCTCAGAAGCTAGCCCTACACCCGCACCTTCACTAGTTAGCTAACAATGCTAGCTAGACAGATGGGCTAGCTGCCCTTTAGGCAAAAGGGATGGGGGGGGGGACGCGAGGCAACAGATGTGATACGAAACTAAACAAGATAATCAACACGACAATGTAAAGAAGCTGTCCCCATCTAGCTAGCTGGACAAAGGTGCTTAAAATGGTTCTGTCCCAGGTATGAAACACCTTCAGGCTACTGGGATGGGGCCACTTTATCTCAACAGAATGAAAATAACCTATTTTGCTAGCGCTGAATTACCAGCTACTGTGTTTATGTGTCCAAATGAATAGCCTATTATTGCAACTGTGGAGCATAACGTTAACTTATTCAGCTCCCACAAACAGAATTCCCCATTGCATTAGCCGTCTCTGGACACAGAATGTGGAGGTATTCAGAATAACCACAGAATACAGTATGCGCGCATGTTAGGATAGGGTGTGGATGGGTTAACGGAATGGCAGTGGCAGCCTTACCGGTCACCGATGACATTACCCTGACATGAAGACACAACGGCGATGCCTGCCACGGTAGCCATGACGGCATGGATAGAGGACACCAACCTGGGAAAGAGAAAGAAAAGTGGGGAGTTGGTCATGTGTAGGCCATTTTAGTTTTCACTGCCACTGCATATAGGATACGTAATGAACTTCAACATATCTTTCCCCTAATGATACTTCTTTTTGACACGACTGCAAATTAATACCCAACACGATGCATTCATAAAAATATATAATTTAGCTAAAACATTAATTAAGACTAAAGATTTAAATCTTAACCTTTTTAAAAAACAGAAGCAGCGGTCGCCTCAAAAAAACAAACACAAAAACACAATTAGAATAAATGCATTTTAGCAAAAAGCAAGTGTTACCGTGAGCAAACTGCCAATTTTTTAAATAATTGTACAAAATAATTGCATCTTTTTTATTTATTTATACAAAACATGGTTTATTATTCTATTTTTATACAAAACAAACCTAGTTCCTCAGGATGGCCTGATTACACAAACTCACCAAGCAATTATTCTAAATCGCAGACAAATATGACCATTTATTTCTGACTTTGCTATATTCTGCATTGGCAAATGTAGCCCCCTAGACTACCCAGGTAACATTACACAAACCACACCAAAACAACTGCTTAACTGTTTAGTGGCTAGGGGAGAAAATTGGTGTTAAAATCGCAGGCCTATACTTTCCTTGGTAAAGTCAAGCACATCAGACATACTCTGGTGAGGACATTTCAATAGGAAGCATCATCTTGACCGCTCATCCATTAGGGTCTGCAGTCAATGGAGAGCTATAAAATGTTTCATCTCTCCGGCGGGCGTGGTTTTAAGAGAACGGCGCGTTGCGCTGTCTCTATACTGACTCTGTACAGACAGGGTGACAATGCCACCAGCCAATGAAAATCTACTGTCCTACTGCATGATGGTGTTGACATGCTTAGGGGTGTATGTATCACACTGTACTGTACATTCAGCTTGGGTTTACAGTATGTGACGTGGTGCTAATGGATGGAAGACACTGAGACTATGTTTGATCCAACTTGGTAAAGAAAGCAAAGGCTTTATGAACATGTTCTTGTCCAGAGCAACATCTTCTCAACGTTCATTTTATAAGCAGTACAAACCCCATGTGGGCACATGATACTTGCTGGCTGCCTACTCATGACGAGCTTAATGTTGATTGTGCGACAGGGCACATGCAAGGGCTGCACGTTTTGATCAAAAAGTTTAATTGTGATTAGATTGGCGATTGCAGCTCTCATAATTCTGTTTCCTTTGTTATCAAAGTTTAAGTGCTCTGTACTATAGTATTAAATACTGTATGTAAATATACAATATAGTAACCTGACATGCCACATGGATTTATAGACACAAGTCCATCTGGGAAACAGTCCATCAAAGCTTTTAACTTTAAAAAAAAAAGACTTTATTGGAAGTTGATTGGATGAACCATCTGTCTGTCATAGTTTTTCTTCAAGTAGCACATACATTCATGTCCTACCCATTACAATGGAGGTATGACTCCAACTGGAAAATTGCCTGGCATTGCAAATTTAATCTAATTTGCAATATTCATTCCCAAATGCATATTCCGGGTGCAAACCACAATGAATCAACCACAGCAACAAAAAAGGGATTAATAACAGACCCGCCCCATATTAGATAAAATTGTTGCGATTGGCCCGCTCAATTCATGGGTTGGTGGAAATCTGTCTGAATGGCAGAGTTGCCAGGTGTATCTGCAAGAGCATATGAAACATGAGCTCCCAGATTCGTCTGGTACCCAGACTACCTGGAAGTGGTCACATTAAATGAATGTGAGCTATGACTCTGCTAAGACGTTCTTTCCCAAGAAAACGTCAACACAATTATGACATTGATCCAAAACCATGAACACGGTTGGCCAGTAAACAGGGGAAGGCCGTATTGTCTTTGCGTCTGTGTGCATGCACGCGGGCGCGTAACTTGGGTTTCCGGCTTAAACCCGTAACCCGCTGTTACCTACGGGCCGCCCCACGTCACTCCACGGGAACGCAGCCATGGCACCGGCATTGTCATAGTAACAGCAGTCACATGACATGCTCCTGCAAAACCCTGTGCTGTGCTTGAGCCGTGTAAGTCGTCTCTCACTGCTCTATTCCTGCCCCCCCCACCCCTAACACACACACTTTTCTGCATGCCTCAGTGGGTCCTCGCACCGCAGTTGCAACGTCAGTCACAAGACCCAGACTTGCACAATCCAGTCATTGTGTGTCCGCCAGGAACACCCCCATGTTTAAAAAGGGACAAGACGTAGGCTTTGAGTAAAGTTACTAATATTCCTGCCCGGTTGTGCTTGCTTTACTTCCTGCTGTGTCATACTGTAGCGGTGGGCATCCCCGGTGTCGCACCCCCTGGTCAGCGAGGATGTTCCCTGGCGTTTAAACTGACGTTCACCTAGGCTATTCTGCTAGTCTAATAGCAGGAATACACTAGCTGACACAAAAACCGACAACGTAATCAAGAATGTTAAACATCACCTGAAAAAGCATTGTGTATATTATGAATGGATAGACGCATTTACCGTTTACAAACAATGATGACGTGCATTAGCGTACATTTTGCTGAATAAGTACGATGGAGTCCAATGACTTGACAAGCTACACATGAGCATTAACCACCAAAGATCACATTTAATTGCTTGCAGCCACATCGGCAAAATGCATTAAAAAAAAACACTGGTTAACATAGCGCTGTGAAATAATGAGGTAACGTAATTTAACATATTGTGTTCGCGCTGACTGTTTCCCTCCAGCGGGCCTAGTTTGCGTACCGTCTCTGCCTGTATTTACAATGACTTGTCTAAATATTTGACTTCAACAGCTATACAGAGTTAGTGCTAGGTTTCCTACCTTGCTGTTATTAGTGCATCCCATCACACAGCAGCTTCTAGGCATGCTTCAGTTGTTTTGTTAGCAGAGCAAAGTACATGGTGTCGTGCCAGAATGTGTATGTCTGCAGCAATCTGACCAATACGGCAAAAGTGCATTTTATGGGTTGTATTCCCCATATATAAATACAGATATATAAACTGGTTAAAAGTGACAGGGAGAAATTATTATCTAGGACATAAAATTAATGGGTATTTTGAGTATATGACATTAATTCCCAAGCACCCACAATCAATCTGAGGCGACAGCGGTATTTCTGCAGCACAATGCCATTAGTGACACACCATCTTAAAGAATAGCTTGCAGGTTAAAATATCCATTAAATGTAAATATATTATTACTCTTAATAAATTCATATTTTATACGTCAATGCACGATTTTAGTTCTACAAGAGATAAGACATAACTATACAAAATGCATTTTTCTGCATTTCTGCATTTTTAAGCAGTGCTCTTTAAAACAGAATTTATTTTTCCAACAGATCACGTCATGTAGGGGACATTGTAGCCCTATCTGCTAATAGACGCTGCGTTTAATAATGCGTTTGAGCAGTTGTTTAGTAGAATAATTGCCCTTTGCTAGTAGGCCATACATCATCAAGCAATATCGTGTACCTGCAGGTTGCACAAACTCCAGCCTGACCGGACATGCAGCGAAATATCATATAATCAATATAATTCGTGCTTGGGTGTGCGTTAGGCTACCGCATTGGGCTACCGGTACTGTAGCTACAACATGTGAAGAGACGGGACTTTAACACTGCACCTCCGTTAATGTGGTGTTGTAGGGGCACCTCCGTTAATATAATTCACAATCAGCCTTTCCCGCGACAGCTTTCATGTTATCTCTTTGTTTTGATGACGCGCAGATTGGCGACACATTGAGAGAGCAGGCTATAGGGACAACATTGGCCTTCTGTTACGCATTTGGTTCAAGACTAAAAGGTTCTTGTGTTTGGGTATTTGCTCTCCGTGCCTGCCTTGTGGACTCATTTACAGTGTATGCATTAGGCGATAGGCTAGAGCAGGGGTGGGCAATTATTTTCACTTGGGGGCCACATTGAAAATGTCAGAGGACTTTGTGGGCCACATACATTTAAAAATAAATATGCTGAAACATTTGAAAATAAAACTCAAAAGATGTAACTTTATTAAGTTGCAAATGTATGCATATATAGGCTATTCCTATGCAAAACACCATTTTCATAATAAAACGTAAAAGTTCACTATGCTTTTTTTTTTTTATTTTATTTTATTTATTTTTTTTATTTATTAAATGCAGCAGTAAATAAAGTAACATTCTGCTATTTTTAAAATGTTTGCTGTACCGGGTCCGGGCGGGCCGGGTACAATGTCTCAAAGGGCCGCATCTGGCCCCCGGGCCTGACTTTGCCCAGGTCTGGGCTAGAGGGTGCATTGTTATGTTATTGTAAATGTTATTCACTCTGGATTAACAGGACATCCAGTACAGTATGTGGCCTTTTGTGTGCAATCGCAAATATTGTAATTCCGAGTTCTGTAATTATTAATGGTTAAACAAAGTCTTCCTAAGTACTAATGAAATAAAAATGTTCAATTATACCAGCGATGTCGAGTTTTAACAGAGTGGGATTATACCAAACAAGGTGGTGGCAATAATGGCGGTGGTAGCAGCCACATGTCCTACTGGCCTAGGCAAACCAAAGCACAGGCTAATTAAACTTGCTAATTTTCTATAGAAGGCTAAATGCTACACCTACTGATCTCTTCAAATTAAGCTTTGGTCCATTTAATGTTTTGCAGAAAACTATTTTGACAGGTCGTCCATTTTTTTTAATCTTTAAAGTTAGCTCTTTATTTCTGGCCACAGGCTTAAATGTGTGAATTATTGTAATTACAATTTCCGAACTCTTAAGCATGACCTTATGACAAGCACTTGAAGGCAGCAGTACTTCGGGCAAATCGTTCTGAATGTGCTGCTGACAATTGCTGGGAAGTCAACAGGTGGGCTTTAAACTAGGGCAAGGTCATTTCTTGTGCTGCCATTATGTCCCACATTTAACAGGAATATCACACCAGTTATAGTAAGTGTCACAAAATATGGCATGCCTTACATGTCTCTGGAGTTCCCATTGTGCTTGAACAGCCCCTATACCATCATATAAACACATTGTTTATTAAACAGTGAGTTGTGGCAGAAACCTTGTAGTGTGTGGGCACTTTACCGGCACTTTAAACCGAAACAGATTGGGAACGCATTGTTCAGGCATAGAAATCTACCTTCTGCTATGCATGACAATATCTTAAAAAAAATAAATTAATTAAAAAAAAAGGACAGAATTATGTACAGTAGCCTTAGTACTATGTACAGTGTAACACTTATCGTGTCACTCATGTCATTTATAAAAATTCTTAAGTTTCAACCATACAGGCTAGGCTAGTGATTTATAATCAGAATGGTTGAAAAGCAGTTATCTGCAGTTGGTGATTTTAATCCAGGAGATCAATCTTCCACTATAGCAACAAGCAAATGGGAGATCATAGCCAGTATGGAGTATGCCTGGGCGATATACTGGTATTTAGTTTATATCGGTATATTTTCTAAAGAGATATAAAATTATATAATGTTGTTTATGTCAATAGTTATATTATGCATTTTTTCATAAGTTTTTCGATTTGTTCGTCTCTCACGGGACGACGGGGGGAGCCGTACATTGAAACTGTTTGCGAATGGCTGTACTTTCAAAAAAAATACTTGGCAGTTCATTGGATGAACCATCTGGTCGTTTTCGCTGTTGGCACACCTAAACCACACCCGTATAGCTATAAACACGACGCTGATTTGAAAACCGCGCCTGCGTAGCTATAAACACAACGCTTCGCACGAAGGTTCAGTTGCTACTCGGACACATTCAAAATTATTCTGAGGCTTTCCAGACTTTCCAGATTCTCACAGCGAAATTAAACTGAAGCTGTAGTGTGTTGAATGAAGAATGAATGTCAATGGGGCAGAGACACCAGAGAAAGCTTACATGTCGGCCTATTAACTCCACTCGCACAAGTTGACACGGGGTGAGGATTTGAAGCGCACATTTTTTCAGAGTAGCGAGTAGTGAGAGAGCAGAAACTGATTCACATGCTCAATTTCCATTTCCGACAAACAGTAGCCTATTACAAGGTACCGTTAATCAAAAACAAATGTGGATTAAATTGAGTAAACTGTCATTATAGCTGCAATATTCACAACCTCTCTGCTATGGATTTAACCCTGTACAACTACAATTAATGTTGCAAAAAAAAAAAAAAAAAAAGTATTTCACAATTCCGACGAGTTTACCGTTTCTTTTTTCTTGCCCAATTTATAGAAAATACTGATATATATCGTGTATCGGTATTCAACCTAAATATATCGGGATATGATTTTTGGTCCATATCGCCCAGCCCTAGTATGGAGCCTGTGAATAAGTTGCTTAGAAGAGGATGTGGGTTCTCTTTCGGCTGTTAGAGTTACAGAGAAACTGGGTAACTGATGATGATGATGATAGCCCATAAAACAAAACCAAAGAAACAGCTAAACGTTCAATGTTTTAGCATGGTAGGCCTACTATTTAATACTAGTTTGATATCAGCCAACATTTAATGCGTTGGCCCAGTACAAGAAATACATTTTCCATTAGTTGAGTGCCTGAGGCTAGGCAATTAATAGGAACACGGTTTTTACTGGTAGTCGGGTGGATGGCGTGGTGCTTTAAGACGCATGGCTAACTCAGCAGTCAGCGCTTACCCAAGCTCACTAGCAGATTACCGACAGTAACCAGAGTACAAATGAGAATTGAACTGACCCCTGCACACGTGAGCAAGTCACACTGTGTGAACAACAACATTGTACGATGTCGCAAGCCACTCGCTATTAAGTTGCTATTGCATCAAATGCTGCATTTTGCTTGTTTGTTTTCAGCGATCGATTGATGGACTAATCAAGCTGACTAGATCTGATCATCAGTTACAGGCATGAGTTGGGGAAATTAACACTTTATGGCCTTCAATATAATGTGCGTTAGAATTTGGGCCAGTTAGGCGGCCCTTGTGGATATGACTGATAATATTGTGGTGTCCTAGGCAATATACATCTACATCAAAGTTAACGAAAATATGTCTGTCTGCATACAGGTTTTGAGGCCCCCCCAGAGAACATTTACCTTTATTACTGGCAACTGCATTCCTGTCACAGTGATAAAGGATGAATCGCACACTACAGTAGCTTAGCTAAGTTGCATTTGTAACCATTGGTTTATTGTATGTAGTAATCGTCTTACACTGTAGACGGTTTAATATTAGCATATTCACACCGCGAATAATAAAGATGGCAATAACTAAATAAGTCCGAATAATAAATAGATTGGCTACTGGAACAAACCACTAGAGGCTAACGGAGCTAGGCTATCATTGGCGTGCTACGTTCTTATATCGTTCAACTAACGTTCAGCAAATTGAGACCGCGATTAGGGTGATTATAGAAAAGCACATACCTCTCGCTGACAAGGACCACGTCGGCATCGTTCCACTGTTTGAAAATGGCAGGGAGAATTCTCCGAAAGAGGAAAAACAGACCGGGGAAAACTACGACACCGCAAGCCAAAACTTGCAACATCCTGCACTTGTCCCAAGAGCTGGCTGGCTGGCTGGCTAGCGACCTATGTCCTTCTTTGTACTCTAGCTCTAGCGCTTTTGCCACCCTTTAAGCCCGTTACACACGACGTTTTGTCATTTTCGGTATCCGGTACCGGGAATCACCGTGCTTGCTCGCTGGACTGCTCAAGCGCTCACGCCACAATCCGGGCACCAGTGAGCGCAGTGTTTTCCCCTTGCCTCAGCAGCACAACATGCTTAACTAGAGATGTGCAACTCGCAGACGATCTGCTCTCCTCGAACGACTCTTCATAGAGATGATGGAGAATTCGATTGAATCCACATCCGAATCGAATAAGATGGAGCAGTGTCAATTATCGCAATTTCAATATGTTTTTCTAAAAAATATGGCATAGAAACCATGCACATGCACGGTTGTGTCTGGTCATGGTTGTATCTTTGTGTCACAAGCCCCTGCCAGTCATCACAGATTAGCCTAATACATAATTATTTTGTACTTAAGTAAATAAAACAAAAAGCATTTAAAATTAAACCAACATTGACAACATCACAAAACAGTCGAAAATGCATAATACACGATATGTTCATATGATGCCTTTCTAACTGCAAATCAAGTGGGAACCTAGTGCTGAGAAATAGTCTGGCAGAGCAAGCCTTACATAAAGTCTGGGGAACAGCGCTGGCTAACTGTCAGTACCTGCCTACTTGACGTTTTATGATTGACATGCACATGCACCACTCGATGACCAAGATGGACGTTAAAGTTGCAATGAAGAAAACTAAACCACAGGACTCATTGCTCTGGTTGTTTACAGGTATTGTAAATATGTACAATTTGTAGGCTACGATAACTGATTTAAATAAATGTTTAATTTCTAATTATTAAATAAAGCACTGCGCTTTCGTTGCACCGGAAATTACGGAGTCATACCTGTGAGTGAACTTGTGAGCTTTGTATCCCCCTTCCTGAAAATTGCAGCTGTGACAGTGACCTGAACAACTTTGGCACCATCTCCAATCTTCCTTTCCTCTCCAAAACACTTGAGAGGGTGGGGACCTCCCAACTTCTCAATCATCTAAATTCCAATAACCTATTAGAACCATTTCATTCTTGAAAGTCAGTAAAAATAATCAATGACCTCCTCCGTGTAGCTGACTGTGGCCTTCTATCCATCCTCATCCTTCTCGACCTGACTGTAGCCTTTGACACTATCTCCGACCCACTCCTCTTCGAACGTCTGACTGGCATTTGTATTGCAGGAGTCGCACGTTCCTGGTTATCCTCATATCTCTCAGGCCGCAAACAATTCGTTAAACTGAAATCCTGCAGATCAAGATATGAGGCAGTCTCACTGTGTGTCCCTCAAGGCTCAGTCCTGGGTCCTCTGCTGTTCATCATATACCTCCTACCCTTGGGCACAATCATGAGACACCACAATGTTGACTTTCACTGCTATGCTGACGATACCCAGCTCTACATCTCTACCAAACCCACCTCACCCACCCCCCCCCCCCCCCCTCCCCCCATCTACCTCACTGCCTTCAGGACATTCAGAATTGGGTTACTATAAACATCCTCAAACTTAACAGCAACAAGACAGAGGTCTTGATCATTGGCTCTAAATCCACTATTTCCACACAACAAAACCCTAGCCTACTTGGTTCTAGCCTAAACATTGTGGTCTTCCCATTCCACTGTCAACAACTGCCAAAAGTCTTGGTGTGACATTTGATAACTCCCTATCATTTGAATCAGATCGAGAGCTTTGCCTTCCGGCTCAGCTCTCTTTTCGCCACAACGGTGCGGTAAAGCGATTGCAATACCGCTCCCGCTGCTCCGATTCTCCGGCCAATCTCTCGCTCCATAGTCC
>JAODTR010066961.1:0-16205 GCA_025399935.1 Amblyopsis rosae
GTCAGTACTCCGGGGAGCGCGTGCGAGAGCGCTCAGGAGCGGCGGGCACTGCCCCGCCCCGGGACTGCGGCGTGACACATATGATCGATTGTCAATTTGCAAGCACTGTACTCTTGATTAATTGTGCTTTCTCATCAGCACTCCCAAATTAATTGGACCCATCATTAATTGTATTAGCCGCAGCTGTGTTTAGCTTGCTATGAAAAAGCTCTGTTTTATTATATTACAAGCTATTATTATACACTGAATGTACCGTATCTTATGCTACCCCTCTCTCTCTCTCTCCCTATTGCTCTCTCTCTCTCTCTCTCTCTCTCTCTCTCTCTCTCTCTATCTCTCTCCCTCTCTCTCTCTGTCTCTAACTCTCTCTACAGCGGTTTCATTCATGAGACACAGTGCGTCGGCCTTCGGATTTGCTGTGAGTTCCATCCACCTTCTCCCTACATTTGCCTTGATCAGTTATTACTTGGATATATTACAGTAACGATCGAAGAAGCCCATTGGTCCGTTTGTTACCTAGGTAACCAGGCAGAAAAGGGTGCAAGCAACTCACATTGCTTAGATCAAATATCAAATCCCCTTTTAAACTAAAGTCACTACCCATTAAACACTGCTTTTGGTTTAGCAGGCCCTGTCAAGAAGACACACCTTATGCTCGTTACATTGACAAAGGATGCACACTGCTGTAACAGTGCCTCTAGAAAGGAGTTAGAGGGAATAATGCTCAATGCGAAGTGAAATTATTTCAAATTTCAATAGATGTCACCAACATAGTCTATATTGTCATTTTAATTCACATATTTCATAATCTGTAAAAATGTGTTATTGTTTTGTTTTACACCACTCCAGTGTTGAATAATTAAGAAAATATAGGACACGACATGAATGTTGAAAATGTTTGAGAGTGTATAGCATTGTAGTGAAGACACCGATAGGCTTATAGCCATAATGTAATTAAGATACCTTGAAGCTATAATAATCTCACCCAGCATCTGTGGAGATTGGGCCATTATTAAAGAATGGATTTAATTAGCATGTGTTAAACTGTGTAGCTAATTGTAATATAGCATTAAAGAGACAAGTTGCATCAGAATATGATAGTATATAGGATAGGCAAATAAATCAAAGCAATTAATAGCATGCATTAGATTAGCTTTTTTTCTCTTTTTTTGCTAAAATATATTTTTCTTAAAATGTGTTAAAATCAGATTTTCTTTTTGTGGTATATTTAACACACAATACACAAGATACATACAGTATGCACACATATACATAAGAGATATACATATTTTCCAAGTGTGTATTAACAGATTTCATGTTGTTGTGTTCCTGCTCTTCTGCATGCAGTTTGATGCCACACTGGACGTCCTGTCATCCATTATAGTCCTATGGCGTTACAGCAATGCAGCAGCTGTGCATTCAGCGCACAGAGAGTACATGTGAGTGGTACACAATAAAACAGTGAGTTATCAATCACAGACAATGATGTAACAGGGAGTAAGAGAATCAAAACTGTGTGTGTGTGTTTGTGTGTTTAAACGTGATTTGTCTCAGTGTTCCTCTTACACACATGTATACATTATTGTATCAATTCAATCCTTCCTATTGGTTAAACAAATTGATGTGCATGCCTTAGCCAATCAGTGAGAGTGGCAGGGTTGTTATACACAGCTTTCAGACAGAATGAGACCTATAGGCACAAATGGAACAAACTTAGTGTCAGGAAATATGGTTATTCATAAAAACTTGAATATCAAATTGTGGTCTCAAATGAAAATTGGATGTTGAATCATGAGATGCATCTATCATCTGCTTAGACAACTTCATATGTTTAAAGCAAAGTGCTTACATCAGTTTGGCTGCTATATACAGTATGATGGATTGATGTATCACAATAATGATTTGGCCTCCTAGTATTTCTGTGGGCATTCTGATAGTTTCCAGTGTCTACTAATGTATTCCTGTAAATTTCATCAGCACACATGGATAACATGCTAAATTGATTTACTGAAGAGTATCGGTAGATAGACTATAGGTAGAACAAAATTAATAATAGTTGACCGCATTGGCATAAATGTTACTAAATATTGTTTAAAAATAACAGGAAAGTGCCAGATTAGTTTTAAAGAAGAACAGTGATAATACATTCTGTGTTTGACATTGACCACGCTCAGATCCTGCATATCCATCCTTGTTTATACCCTTGTGTATTCAAACATTGATTAAATCATCCACCCTCACAATCTTTCTATCTATCAATCCATCCACCTATGTATAATTCTAGCCATCAATCCCACTTTTTTGTAGTGTTTACAGATTCATATCTCTACAATGTGTAAAAATATCTTCATAAGTGCGTTCCTTTAGGCAACATGAACAGCCAGAACAATGATGAAAACGATGAAACAGTGATATCTTTTCCGAGTGAAGGGCGCACATTACTAAGTGGACTTTAACGGCAGTACATTAATCCACTGCCGTTTCCGAGACCTGCTGTTCCAGCCGAGTTCATCAGGTAGCTGTCTGGCGGCTCGGTGCACTTTGTTCCTGTTGATCTTTCAACCACCTCTGCACATCTCTGAGGTGTCGCTTGTGATGAAAGACCCAGTTTCCAGTCCCGCTATCAATTATCACATGCAGATACATGATACTATACACACACACACTATCATTCGAAAGTGTATACACAAATGGAAGCTCAATCTCTGTATGCACGCATGCACGCATTGCACACACGCACGCATGGCACACACCATCGAACTATGAATGCAATGCCAGGGATAGATCTTTAATTCATATGTAGAATTTGCTATGAAGCAGACACACAAAAAAAGGCAAGGAGTAGGGCAAGGAGTTATTGTTTATTATGAGTTATTGTTTATTATGAGCATATACCTAAACTTGATGTGGATACTAGACTAGTGATGCACACACACAGTATATAAAGGTAAAGGTGCTTTTATTGTCACATACACATAAATGTTGCAAAATTCATCCTCTGCATTTAAACCATCCCTCAAGGGAGCAGTGGGCAGTGGCTCAAACCCAGGACCTTTTTGCTGTGAGGCCACAGTGCTATCCACTGGGCCACCGTATATAATTTGTTTTAGGTGATAGTTCATAGTTCAAATAAATATTATATTTCTTTATGCGTCAGTTGCTGAGCCAGCAGTCGCTAAAGGAGATCATGCTGTCATACTGCGTCAGTACAGCGATATCCTAATGTATGTATGTCTTCATGCAGAGAACTGGACAGTAGCCATGGGTTCTCTCATACAGACCTAGTGGATATGTCAGAACCAGAGATAAAATATGTTGCGGTGCAGAGACAGCAAAAATCCTTGTTAGCCTGCTACTGCTAGAGCTAGAGAGTTAAACCTGAACTTAAAGTGGCCTACTTTTTACCGCTGGTGCTCATATACCTACAGTATGATTCCTATAGTACTGAGCAAGGTACAAATCAGTCAGCATTGTGTTACAGTACCTCATGGTATGAATTCAATCGTTTTGTTTGTTGTCTTTTTGTTTTACACAAATAAATGATGAAAAGAATGAATAAGGAAAGCGAGTACGATCTTGAAAAACCCAGATACCTTTCCCCTATTCCTCTGCTCCCTCCCCCTCAAGCTCACTGATCTGTCGTTGAAAACCCTGTTGTAGCTGTGTGCACACATTCATGTGATTGACGGGAAAGGTTGATGTATAAATGTGTTCAGAATCTACATTAACTATGTATGGAAGGGGCTATCAAACACACACTGTTGTTTTACCATGACCTCAATATAAACATTTGTACTGGTTTACTTGTTGTTCTCATATGTTTAGGCAATGCAGTCAGTGCACAGGAATGTTGTCTAATTCTGCTTTATGTCTGTGTATGTTTGCTTCTCGTTAGAGCATGTGTGGTGCTTGGAATTGTATTCATTCTCTCATCCCTGTGCATTCTGGGAAAGGCCATCCATGACCTGGCTACTAGACTACTACCTGAAGTGGTAAGACCTCAAGAGGCAAACACACACACACACACACACACACACTGTACGCTTTACTGAAATGTTTACTAAACTGCTTTCATCATTTCTCACAAGCTGGCTATTAATAGCAGCTTCTAGGCCTTTTTGACGTCAATGTCTGTCTATCTCTTTCTTGCTCACTTTCTCACTCTCAGAAGTACACACACGCACACACGCACACACACACACGTACACACATATTAACACTGTGTTCCTCATTCTTCACACCTTCCCCAGAAGGTGTGAAGACTATAAATCCGATCCAAGAATAGTTTTTTTCTGTCTGTTGCTAAGGGTACAGCTTACTCTATTTCCTCACCGCCTATTATTGTTCACGTTCACCCCTGACATTAGTTGTTATTAATAGCCAATTTAAAAAAAATATTGTGAAGATTATCCTGCATTTATTCCTTATCTGCTTACGTACAGTACAGAAAGCAGTTCAAGTAGTAAAAGATCCAGGAAGGTTTTGTACATTAAAGGTATAGTAAGTGATTGTAAACTAATACACTTTTTGTCAAAATCACATAATATCTCCACACTATCTTACCATTCTTACCATGCATGCTGAAACAATAATCTGGAAAATATACACAGCCATGGCTTCTTAAAACATGTAACAACGATGTCCTAGCCTTTTGCAATGTGTTTCTTATGTATGGGGCGGTGCTACTGAGGGACATCCTATAGCCCTGTGTCCACCAAAGCCAGCATTATTTTCCAATTGATTCCAAATGGGAGCGCTACGTTTTTCCAGGCTTCTAAAAACGGCAGTAGCGGGGCGTGGTTTAGAGCTTTATTTTCCACACCGGGTGCCGAGTTCTGAGCAATTTTTCAAGTTTTCTAGTTTCACTGTGAGTGAAACGCCCATTACTGCCACTGTTTCCCCGGTCGTCCAATTGCAGCGGAGGGGGGGGGGGAGGGGAAGGGGTGGGACAAATGCTATGAGCAACCCTCACATCGTACTTTCACACAAGGACAACAACTATGGATAAATTGATAGCTGTCAGATGACTTTCCCGGACTACCACAATGCTAACACAAAAAATAATGTGTAGAATATAAAAAATTTAATAAGCGACTCAGCCCTTCCAAAAGCGATTCCTAGCGCTGCCAGTTGGGCTTTTTCAGCAGAGCGACCAGCGTATTCAGTTGAGAAAAAAAAACTCTTTGGTGGACACGCAGCCTATGGCATTGAAGGTTAGAGGTTGTTTTTTTTTTTTTTTCAAATATCAACACACTTTCTCCAGAATGACAGAACTCCTAGAGATTATATGATATGACTCACTCTTTAATTTTACCTGCACACCACCATCTGGCTAGCGATAGAAATTAAGGTTAACTGTCGCAGACACACACACACACACACACACACACACACACACACACAGGCAAGCATGCTTACTGTAATGCGCTGAACATCAGAAATAAGATGTTAATTGTTGGTAGCTGTTGGTAGCAGGTGCTCCATCTAACACCTAACTATCCCATGCTACGCTCAAAAGGGGGCGAGCGTGTGTGTGTGTGTGAGAGAGAGAGCCTGTGAGGGTATGCACATATAGCATTAAATTCAATTCAATTCAATTCAATTCAATTAAATGCAAGTCAATGCAGTTCAGTGAAATTCAGTTCAATTTATGCTATTTCTAGTAGCATGTATTGTGTGTGGGCCTGTCGACCGCAAATCAAAACAGATGAAGCAGAAACAAAAGAGCGCGAGAGAAGGCAGTGGTCGGCCTGAAACTCCAGTAGCGTTATGTTAATAAAGACTGGGGGTGTAAGACTCAAGGGAGGCTCCCAACACCAGAAAGCTCCTATTACCACTGTCTGTCTCAGACGGTAGCCGCTTCCCTCTGTCTCTCCTCCTCTCCTCCTTTTTTGGCCTTTCTTCTGTCCCTGCTGTGTTCTCTACTCCATCGAACTCCTAATTGGTCCTGTACAGAGGCTCGCTAGCTTGGCATAGCTTTCTGTCTACTCCCTCGCTTGTTCTGTACCATGTCTCTCTCCATCCTCCTACAGCTTAATGGCACTATACACACATATATATATATATATATATATATATAACACAGACGTCTGTCTGCTTCTCCCAGTACTATCCAATTCTTTATCTGACCATTGTTTCTATGGCCTGCACAGTACAGCCTCTCTCTCTCTCTCTCTCTCTCTCTCTCTCTTTCTCTCTCTCCTACTCCCTCTCTCTCTGGGCATGTCGCCAGTTTCAGCCTTGTCTAGTCAGGGGTGATTTGTCATACTACTCGAGTGACCTGTGTGTTTGTGAGTGCGTGTGTGTGCATGTGTGTGCACATAAACAAGGGTTTGACTCTACTTATCACGTTTGATTGTTATCTCTCATACAAGCTCTGTATGAGAGATACATGTTTACCTTATGGCACCTCCCGATTAAATTATGTATTGTAAATGCTCTTTTCCACGTCATCTGACAGGCCATTTTCTGTTGGCAGCGATTTCATATGAATTAATCACTGCTCTGATTGCCAAATATAATATAGTGGAAGAGTTATTCGCCTTGGGCAGGTAAATGATGAAATCACTAAAATACTAAGGGAATTGTATTGTAGAATACCCTTCTTTTGGCATAGGAACTACAGCAAAACACTTTAACGTCTTCCAGTTTTGCACCTGATACAACTACCAAGAGAAAGTAGAGGGTCGTATACAATGTAATACTGATTATTCTAGATATTTTGTAAAGGTACTTATCCTTGGTATGTAAAATCACATTGAGAGAAGGAATAGAGGGGGCATAATCTAGTTAGCTAGATTCCTGTCACGTTCTGCATGGTTGCACTCTGGGCCAGCTGTCTAGATCTGGGGCTTGATTAAAAACGTAGACTGAGATTGGCTTCCCCTGCTAGTTTGAACGGGGCTACATCATGGCCCTTGGGCCCTCAAGCACACGCACGTGCAGAACACAAACACGTATTTCACATACATGCACATACAATGGGCTGTTTCTCAAGGCACTTGCTTGTTTTTATAGGGAATATATTTAAATAATGAAGACTGATTATGTCCACTTTGGTGTAAGTTAAATAATATGTAAATAATAATAATAATAATAGGTACATTTAATGTATATCAGGGTTTACATTTCTCATCCCATATTGTATTTGAATCATCTAGTTATTTGAAGTGAAATGATTTAGTCACATTTCTCCCTCACACCTGCATCTTTTCTTTTGTACTTTTCCCCTCTTGTGTTGTCTTCTAGGCCCAATTAAAACAGACACAGTAGCAACACACAGTCACAATAAGGCCCTCCCCACCTCTAACAGAGAACGCTGTGACCTTGGGGTGATTCACCAAGTCAAGCCTTTCAGACGGCCAATGTATTATTAATACAGGAGCTGACACAGGCTCCTTCTGTCTGACTGATCATTGTCCTGTTCCCCACTAGCCCCGCTTGAACAGCTGCTACTGTATGTAGCTGTATGTCTGGCTGGCTAGCTAGCTGGTTTATTATTGTTTTGGTGACTAAATGTCTCCCGCCTTCTGTTCAGGACGACTTCCTGTTCAGTGTGTCGATCGTGAGCGGGCTCATGTGCGTCGTTCTGGCGGTGCTCAAGTTCATGTTGGGCCGAGTGCTGACTAGTCGAGCACTCATTACTGATGGTAGGATAAACGCACACACACACACACTCAAATACATGCCCTTTCACTTATTTACCATATACAATATACTGTATGTATGTACTGTATATGTAAATGTGTGTATATACTGTGTATTTATCTCACTTATTCACATTTACAGCTTTTACACGGGATTATAAGAAACCATGTTGAGCCTGTGCCAATTAAATTTGAAATGGAAAGGATGCATGTCAAAAAAGTGTGAAATAAACACAGAAAAACACAAACCTGAATGATTTTTAATAGATAAGAGCGTCGGTGGGGGGTGGTGCATGTGTGCGTGAGTGCGGACGTGTGTACTTTATGTGCGCGCACACAATAGACACTGCATCCCGCTGCCCCATGGTCTCAGAACACGGCGAAGCAACAATCCAATAAACCTGAAGCTGCTGTTCTTAGAGGTTAGGCTTATTTCCCTCAAGACACTTCACTGACTGTAGGCCATTCAATATCCTGCCAGCTTTCATTCGTTGGGGGCATATTCATGTGTCAGGTTTATTATGGAATATAGAAATGAGGTGAGGCAACTCTGAAAACAAATACATGTTTCCTCATTGTCCCAAAAAGCTGCTAATAAGGTGTAAAACAATAGGCACTCATTTCATAGGCACTCATATCCCTTTACTCCCATAACATGAGTTGCTAATTACAGTATTACCATATACTGTAACTGTACAACCTAAACTGTAACATAAAGAAACATTGAAATGTTAATTTGGTTTCCAGAGCTCATGAATCACAGGCCAGGTATTATGTTTGAAATGTAAACACATTTAGCTCCATTTACTTGTTTCATGTAGTGCATTTATTGAAAGGCTCATTAGCTGTATTGCATGTACTCATTTGAGCTTTTCACATTTGTTTGTTCATTATTCATCTATTGATACACTGATCTATGTTATAGCCCAAACGAAGCACTTCTGCTTAGTATAATTAATGCGGACACAAAACAATTAAGTCAATTCCCAGCTTTGCAGGAACACACACTTGCACACACGCACATATGTGTTTGATACCGGCATGCTTTCTTCCTTGCCGTTTCAGCGTTCAACTCCCTGATCGGTGGCATAATGGGGTTTTCCATTCTGATCAGCGCCGAGGTCTTTAAGCACCACCCTGACGTCTGGTACCTGGATGGAACCATAGGCGTGCTCATTGGGCTTATCATCTTGGCCTATGGCGTCAAGTAAGACACACAGACATACGCACGCTATACTGACGCCTAAGAAGGCACATCGTACTTGTGGACAAATATAGCGTGAGATACGCAGATCAGCCGGTGCTCGATAAATGCCTGTGTGTGTGTGTATTTGTCAAGAAATAATTAACTGCCGCGTAATGTCACAATGTTGCTGCTTTTCCAGGCTCTTGACAGACATGGTGCCTCGCGTGAGGCAGACGAGGAACTACGAGCGCTTCGAGTGAGATGCCGGCACAGCTGTCCGATAACCACAAGCTTGGGGTGACGCGCACACACCTCGCTTTGCAACCCTCTCTCTCTCTCTCTCTCTCTCTCTCTCTCTCTCTCTCTCTCTCTCTCTCTCTCACGTACACACCACATTGTACCTGTATATAGCAGGGGCATACAAACACATGCTGTATCCGATGCTTGTCGTTGTGTTGTATATACTGTACATACAGCCACTCACAAACAGCACAGGCGCACACAAGCGCAGACACACACACACACACACACACATACACCTATGAATTATTAAATAAACACACACACACATAGGTCTGAGAGGTATGGAGTCATCTTGTGAAATCTGCTTGCCTGTGCAAGAAAAAAAAGAAAAGCATTTAAGGTTTCTGCCTTCACGCACTCTTCTCGTCTCTCCATTACCGGTCATTTTTTACAACCAAACCTGTGTAATCAAAACACGAAGTTGAGAAAGCTCCATTGCTGCAACAGCAACGCTAACCGTCGAGAGCTTTTGAAGACGGGCATGAACACTTGCTAGCACTAGCCTTTGAGAGTCTACAGAACAATGCCAACACTGTAGCATTCAGCTCTTTGAATGTCTCAAATCACAAATGTTTTACTTTAGTGAATTTGCTCTTGCTCTGATTTTGTTTATGTTTTGTTTTGTATTCTGATTGCAGCAAACTTACGTCCTTCCATAAACATAAATACATGTAGCCCACTTAACATCTTGGTCAGTCAATACACTACAAAAAAACAAATAGGAACAGGAACAGGACATATACTGAACGTTAGTATTTTAGGTACTCACATATTGAAATATGTATGTAAACCATACTGTGCTCACTACACTACAGGCTCTAACCATAATTGGCACAGGTCAAGTTCATTACAGTACTCCCTCAAACGCCCTTAGAACAAGCGATGAAATATGTTAATTTCACCCATAATGCCATGCAATATAAGTAGTTCTTCACCTCTTTTTTATCACAGCAAACTGGCATTACAGTAGTTAAAGGCAGCGTCATTCTTGCTAACTTCGAGCTCAAATCAAAACAGTATCGCTTCGAAGTCCTACGCGGCGGCGCATCACACATAGAAATGCATTGTGGAGCAAAGTGTAGTGCTACGGCTTTGTTGATACGAGCGGTGTTCGACACTTTGTTTATGTTGCTGTTTACAGAGCCAGGACTGTGTAGAAGTATCAGATTCGTTTTTCCAACATGCACAGAGAAGAGTAAACTAGCCAAATGCGAAGAGATATTTGGTGAATTTGACAAAAAGTTTATTTAGCTTGCAATATCTGACTTTACCTTTAATTTACACCATTATGATGCATACCCAGAAGCCCATAGAATTAAATACAAAATTCAAGAAATATAACATTTACTAAAATCTTTGTATAAACAAATCTTCCAAAATGTATATTATAATAAATTAAATGAACTATGTGGTCTACAGTTTTATATACACTGTACATTCATTATATTACAGAGTTGTAGGGCACATTTACTGTCCAATTCCCTCAGCTACAAAACCAGCTAATTTGAGCACATTGGAGTTGTTGTATTTGCATATCTGGTGAACGTTTTTCTGTACATTGGTGAATTGCCATCTAGTCATCTAGGCTATTATCGCCCCCCACTGTTGGGTTAGAGCATTTCCAGAAAATGTGTCTCCATTTGGAAGCATGCCAGGGCCCTGCCTATGAGCAGCAGGGCACCCAGGGGCGGGCGCAGCAACACTTTTCCACCTAGTGGTGCTATACATCATTGACTAACTTATTGCTGTCACAGCTGTCAAGTTTGCTGAATACGTTGGGCTGTATGGCAAGCTTGCACATAAGATACAATCTCAGAATGCAAAATTGCAGATATGTGTTCTTGGAAAGAAAATGATGACTATATGAATAATATTCCTATTCATACAGTATACTGTAAGCACCTATTCCAAGTGGAGAAGACCAAAGTCTGACAGTCTTTTTTCTTTTTCTTATAGGCCTAATAGATGAGAAAAAGTGACACACAATAAAAACTATTCCATGTCAAGGATGTAAAGTCTGACTTCCCCAAAATAAAGCCATTGACCAATTTACATTATGTGATGTGCCAAACCACCAATTAATAACTGCTTAATAAGTGCTTTATCAGAACACAATTCCTAAAATAAAAAATATTGTTTTGTAAATTTTTTACATTTTCTTTTCTTTTAAGTGTGTTGCTGTTTTTGTTACCGTTGTTTACACACTTACATTACAAAAAATAATTTAAATACCTCAATTGATTTTAAATGGGTGAAAACTACTACCATATATCTTCTTATTTTTATTTAGTGCCATTATTAAAGCACAACTTGCTTTACAAAAATCACACCAAGCACAAATCCATTACTCAAAAACATTGGGGAAAGTCATTAGAGTATAATGTGCCACTTGCCATAACTGTGTATGTTACTTTTATTTAATTTATAAAGAAAATATGTAATGATGCATTATATTCAATGCATATACTACAGTTTAAAGAAGGCTGAAAAAAAGATTTAGCTTCATAAATGTTGAAACATTAAGCACAATAACAAAGACAAATCTTCATCTCACAAAGAAAGTGTCAACTTTTCAGTCTGTTAGATCTATTTGCTTTCATTGACCATCCATTATGCATGTTACATAATATTAGTATATGCATTGAAAGTATGTAAATACCAACACAATGTATATATGTTTACAGTAATACACTGTTTGGGTATACAGAAGTAGCAATAGAGTCATACATAGTTATAGTTAAAGTCACTGTAGTAGACTTGTTAACCACTAGGTAAGGTATACAGGGCGGTCAATGTTGTTACAGTTGTCTAAACTATATTGCTTGTGTATGTGTTTTTTTACAGATAAACTAGATGATTATATTGAACTGTACTGTACATCACGCTGTAATTGATGTGAATTTTGGAGTGGATGTGAGCACTTCAGTTGTAGTATGTCCACAGGCAAACTATTAAAAACCAGATTCAAAACCACTATATTGATAAACAGAGTCCAACTGATATTTAAACGAAAATTATCCAGCTCCTTATCATAAATTTAGACTTGTCAAAAGAAATATTTTGCTGAAAATGCACTCAATCATTATTAATCACAGAGCATTTACATTTTAATACAGAAAAATCATATGAATTTATAATTTATTAGATTCCATACTTCTAGCACAACTGGTCTATATCTACATCTGGAAAAGTGAGCCCCCTTGTGGTTAGTCTCCACATAAAACAATGAGAATTCTCATTGGTGCTTCCAGAAACACTAGATGCCCATTGTTTGTGTCCACATCCGCTCCACACTGTAATGATCAACTGACACTTTGTAAATGTGAAAGATTATTGTTTTCATGATCTTATGTTCAATTCCATTGTATTCAGTAAGAGTTAACTATAAACTGAAGGTGTGGTCTCACACCATCTCAACTCACCAACAGCACACAGATTTGTAACATGTTCTCCCCCATTGAAGACAATCATTTTGAGTCTAAAAACAACTCTACTTGCACAATGCACATGCTCATGCTGACAACCACATAGAAAAGCACAGACAGCATAAGGAACATTGCCACAGTATGAACAAACGCTTAAAAATGTATGCTTTGTTATCCATTTATTAGTTCTGTTTAGAATAACTGAGTGTTTTGGGTGGTAAACTGGCTGTATGAATAGAATCATGAAATCCCTCTACCTCTTTCATTATGTTTATGATTTAATTTCTATTCCAATTGGTTTTAGTGCCTTTCTATACACATATAGATAATTATTTGTGCACAGTAGTGCACTGATATTTACCCCTACATTGAGAAGGGTGAGAAAATATGTAAAACAAGCATCCGGTCAACACCAGAGCTATAGTACAGCTTCTCATTTCTGATCAACATATTTGTATTCTAATTCCTACCATAATTTCACCACATAGTTTTTTGCACAGATCATAAAAATATCCACTGACTAAGAAAACTTTAGATAATAAACAATAGTCAGAAAAAAAACTAAAGAAAGAAAAAGTGGTCTTCCCGAGGGACAATTACAAAAAATGCCATTAGAAGAATACAGACTGTTCTTTTCTCATATGGGTTATTTATTTATGCTACAGAGCCTTCTTAATCTTTTCTGCATTAAAATAGTTATTTTTATGAGAATATGTTTGCAAAATGTTCCAAAATATTTCATTTTGGAATAAAATCCTCCAATTGCTGTCTATAATCTAGTAGTTGTGCAACTCACAATACAGTATACAGTAGCATGTCACAGGTACATAACAACATATTGCCCATGTCTTTTTCTATGGGTTAGAAGAATATCATTTAGATATGAGCACAATGTGACTATAGGTAGCCATGACTAATAAAAGTCAGGACTTTTACAGTTATTTCACTATTTTGACATACACATGTCAATTATATTGTACAAGTCATATGTTCAAGTCACTTGAGAGTGCATTCTTTGTAGCTGATGATTCAAAGCTATTGACAGATATACAATGGTAGGATTGTACCATAGTGAAGTCATTAGCATTGGCTGGTAATCTGCACCTATCCAGCACAGAGAGCACAATTTGTTGAATAATCTTATGAAATTGGTACTGGTTGTCTTAAATTTGACTTGCTTAAGAGGTTTATCCAACCCTGCAGACTATACTGTATATACATATTCTGTTTGCATTGAACATGGTCAAGAATTTATTTGCATATTGACGTCTAGTTCTGCAACCAACACAATGAACTGTGCCAAATTATGATGTTTGTATTTTAACTTTAATAATCTGGATAAATGGTGGGATAATATCATTCCAGTTAAATAATTTATTTCAGTAAATTGTATATATGAAATCAATATTTACATTTCCCTGTTGCTACGCTTTGCATGGGCTACTAAAAATCCCATACCGCTTCAGCAGTACATATAAATATTACACACACACACACGCACACACACACACACACACACACATACACATACAGATAAGAACACATAGAGTATTTCAAATTATAAGTCTTATTGACCTACTAGAATTAATTGTCTGTTTGTAAATCTTTCAGTGTTATTACAGTTGCTGTAAACACTGTTTATTTATGTAAAACAACAATGTGAACTCTATTTGTCACTGGAGAAAGGTTTTATTGTTAAATAAAGATTTATCCTGCTTGTTCATCAGCAATGCTGTCGCCTATTTTATTTTGAAACTCGTGCTACATTGTAGCTAAATACTCTGTTGTATCGATACATATAGGCTACATTTTAGAAAACAGACAATTTTGTAATAATTTCCAAATTCCAATTATTGTTGATAAGGAGCTGATAATGCAGTGACACATTGTTTGATTAAAGCAGAGCTACAGTATGTGATTTGACCACATGATGGCAGCCAAGATTTAAAGATGGAATAACATTAACATTTCATTGAGATTATCTCTCAATCTTTCTCTCTCGTTCTCTCCTCTTTCTCTCTTTGTCTCTCTGTCTCTCTGTGTAGAAGTATGTCATGGAGTGTAATGACACACTGGATGTCGGGGCTGAATTTCCGAACTATACATAATCCCATTTAAGCATAATAATCATATAACTGTTAACATCCCTTCAGCCCCTCACATACATGTGTCTGGTGGTGGATTACACCATGTGTATTGGTCAGGGGGGCAGAGTGTATATGTTCGATGACAAGTGTCCTTGAAAGGGTGTGTGACTGTCTGGGCAGGGGTAGGTGCAGTACAGAGTGTCAGCCACCAGTCTGTCACGCAGGTGCAGGTGTGGTACAGTATGAGCTGTTGACGTTTTACAAGTGTATATATTTGTTTGGTCCCCTATCAACATTTCTAAATAAATAAACATAAACAGTACAGGGTATATTTGTTTATACAGCATATACAGATTATAGTTTATAAAATAATGGGATTAGTTTTGCCCCTTCTCCCTTTTCTTCATTCCTCAGACATGTTTGATTCTTGTTTAGACCAGAAATAGACAGTGTGTCAGAGTGTCAAACTGAAGATAGATATTCCACTGAGCCATCTGTCAGAGGGAAGTCAGGCCAGCCATCCAGCAAGGCAGTAGAAATAATAATAATAATAATAATAATAATAATAATAATAATAATAAAAACTGTCTGGATTAGAATTCATTTTATGTCATCTGGTATTTATTTAGTAAACAAATTGCTTAAGACTATTTACTATTCACTATTCAGAATCCAGATGTCTGTCTATTAATTTCCCAAATGGAATTAGGTCCACCAGAGGCCAGTATAGTCAATACCTTTATAGATTAGAGTAGCATCTAAAATGGCACGTGGGAAAAAAATAAAAATAAAAGAGAAGGTTTATTAGTATATTACTGACGGGAGTACAATTCCTATTAGGCTAAATGGGAGTTTGTGATTTTAGTGCCAAAGGTAAACTGCTGCAAATATTTACATACAATTCTAAAACTCAGGCAATACAGATGGTTCTCTGTGTGTGTCACAATGGAATTGATGTGACAATGCAGACATTTCTTTTTTATAGAGCTGTATACAGTATAAGATGCACCAGCTGTCTTGATCTGCTGGTTTGTTGTCATTACATGGCAGGTACAGGACAGTTTAAAAGGTACAAATGTACAAATATCTAACACATTTTCACAATCACTTATTTTCTTCTAATTGTGTATATATTATTATGATCATTTCACTTAACCTTTATCTGAAATTTAAACATAGTAAACTATGTGTTTATTATGTATATAATATGTATGTAAAAATATACTGTATGTAATATAGAATAATAATAAAAAAATAAAAATAAAAAAAACGTTTATAGTTTTCATATATATTTTTTCATATATATATATATATATATATATATATATATATTAGTTAGTCTTGTTGGAATAGTCCCTGATTCCTGAATGTGTGCTTACATCAGCATCCTATAAAGCAGGATTTCACGCTGGTTCTGAGAACAGCAAGTGATGGGGCAACGATGACATCACACATACAGCAGAGATAGTATATGATATGACTTGAATTCTGTGTACCTGTGGCATCTGTTTTTGTGGTCTGTACACAGTGTTTTTGGAATATACTGTAAGGCTTAAAG
>JAODTR010066982.1:0-16202 GCA_025399935.1 Amblyopsis rosae
GTACACAAACATTGTTTGCAAGCACACAAATCTTTATTACAGAGCTTCGTCTCGTGGCACTGATTTCACGCCATACTAAAATAGAGATTGGCTGTAATTTACTTTGCATCTTAAAACTTAATTCAGCAATGGAATCGGATCGGCACTCGGTATCGGCTAATACCCAAAGTGCTGGTATCTGTATCGGTATCGGGACTGAAAAACCTGGATCGTGCCATCCCTATTAAACTTGCCACGCCCTGGCACGGTACGGAGGGATCACTTTAATCAAACGAACCACACTTTGGGGTCAAACGAGCTCGGGCACAGTTTAACTGGGCCAAGTGTCAGTACACCCTTAGGAACTACAATATATGTCCTGCCTACAGTTCCTTTAAATTCATCCCTCAGTGTAGCTAGTGTGTGTGTGTGTGTGTGCACTTACTTGTCGTCCTTGTAGTGGAGGCCATAAACATGACAGGTAGCCCAATGGCTGAGGAGAGAATCCAGTTGCAGACGTTGACGATCTTTGCGTTCCGGGGGGTCCTGAAGTCCAGGGCCTTAACCGGGTGGCACACAGCGATGTAGCGGTCGATGCTCATGGTGGTCAGCGTGAAGATGGAGGTGAACATGTTGTAGTAGTCGATGGACAGTATTATCTTGCACACCACGTCCCCGAACGGCCACGTCCCCATCAGGTAGTTAACGCTCTGGAAGGGCAGCGTGCTAGTGGCTAACGCGTCAGCTAGCGCTAGGTTGAAGATGTAAATGTTGGTGGCCGTCTTCATTTTAGTGTATCTGGATCCACGGAGGGAACCGTGGAGGTGAGGGAGAGAAAGATAGAAAGCAGAGTTCAGACGAGTAAAGGATTGAAAATTAAATGTGCTTAGAAATTCAAGTAATGGCAGGCTGGTGATCTCCATGCATACAGTTCTGAGTTTTAAACGTGTACAACATGTCAAACGTACATCTGACATATATTGATAACATAAGAGTGAAAACTATGTTTAGAGAGAACACAACAGCTATTTGAGTGGGGAACAAACTGGAAGTGAATAAGAAGCCAATGCCGTCCCTGATAATGACATTTTTGACTTTTTTTTAAACCCTCGAGCTTCGACTCTGTAGCCTACCTTCCTTATCTCAATATTAAGTCCTCTAGCTAATGAGAGGTGGATGAAATATTTAATTAAAACGGGGTTGATAAATTGTCAAGTGAATAAAAATAAAGTGCATTTGCATTTGTTATAAATATTTCTATTGTAATTTAATTGTATTTGATAAATCAAAGGTCACTTTATGAAATTGTTTGTTGGTTTGATTAATTATGGGTTTGACATTTTCGTTCAATGTCATTTATGTAAGGAAGAATTTATAATTTGCATCAAAGCTGTGTGAATGATGCCAACATTTCTTGATCAATTTACAAGTGATAAGCCCGAGCAAGGCTATAACACACACTTAACCAGGGAAGATGGCGAACATCTTTTGTAGACATATTTCAATTATGTTTTTAAGAAACAATGGAAGGCAATGATGGATGAAAATACATATCCAGCTCCTGAATGGATACTTTGACAAATGTCAGCGTGTGGACTGTTGAGATACGGAACGGAGGGTTTAACAAAAGTTAAATTGCGCTTGAAGGCTATAGTAAACAAAGAAATAAAATGTGTTTTTCCTCGCCCTCTACACCGAGGTATGACGACAATGCACTGTACCTAAACCCCATCAGTGTCCTGAATGGTCCTAAGAACTTAATCGCAGCCTCAAGCGCTGACTCATAACGATACAGGACATAAACAACATTACTGATGCCATTCCCAACAGCCATTTCTCCATTGTCCCAATGACCTCTCAATATTCAGCAGAAATGGTCTCTGAAAATTAATATGAATATACTGTATACTTATAAAAAAGTAGAGTGAAAAGGTCACACTCAGCCTCAAGCTCTTAGAGCAGTGATGAAAGCCTAAACAATGTTGAATCCAGTACTAAAGCTATCTAAAATTTGATAAAATTCAGCAAATATTTCTTCACAGTCCACGGACATAGCCTGTTCTGTGTGTGTGCTGAAAACATAATCCCTGACGCCACCTTTAATCAACTATTCATAAATGATATACATTTTCTGTGAGTTGAGCAGGAAAGTTTTCATTTCTTTATTTATTTTTACGAGAGAGCATAGATGAATGTTGGATAACAGCTACTAGGAGCGTTATGAGGTGGAGAGGTCAGTAGTTGAGGTATTGATGTAGATTCTGAAGATGTGTGTCTCTTTTAACGTGTTCCCTATAACAATCGAACAAGCACATTATAATAAGATGGGAAGGATGAGAGAGGGAGAGCGCCAACATTCACATCAGTATAAAACATATACTATTAAAATAAATTAAAGTAAATGGACGTTCCAAGTGCTTTGTACTCATGGACAAATCAACTTTTATATTAAATGTGGACTTTGTAATGGATGGAGAAGACCCCCCTGTGGGTTGTAGCATGCTGACTCATGCAGGGATGAATAAATCCACAACGTAACTTGGAGCCAGTCCCAGACATGCTTTAAACGTGACCAGTCATATCTTCAATTGATTGTGAACTTTTGAGGAGATGAGTGAGAAGAATTTAGTATTGTGGCATTGTGATGCAATGTTGAAACCCAGCTTATTGATAATAAAGCTGTTTGCATTAGAAATATTGTAACTAAGGAAGATAATTCCATTTACTTCAGATCAGAGCCATGGAAATAACAGAGTCTCTCCAAAGGAAGTTTAAAATTGTCAACGGTCACATGGTTCATGGAGAGGCTAAACCTATGGCACAATAGTTCCCGGACGTGTTTGAGTTTGAATATATATATATACACAGAAATATAACAATTTTTTTTGTAATTAGTAGTCAATAAATGCATTGATTTGCATTGAATATAAAATGTATAGGGTACTTTCAGTATTTAGGCTAACTTACGGGAACTATTTTGAGGCTCTACGATCCGCCATTGCTGTGAATAAGCGGTCCATTGGAGTGAACAGAGATGGCACAACTCTATTATTTCCATGGCTCTGCTTCAGATTATCACTTGAAATACAACATGGAAGAAAATAGGAACTTGCAAAATTCTTTACATTAAAGGTGAAGTCAGCAAAGATGGAGGAAAGATTGTTGTTTTTTTGAACTCCATCAAAACAAAAGCACCTCTCCCTTCAATGTCATAGGATGTTCCCACAGAAGCTCTGCCCCCCCACATTGGACACGCATTGCCAAGGCTGAGCTATATTGTGTGGTGCGGTCTCCACCACTTTGTTTCTGTACTTACTTACAAAGCCAGGGCTGTGTAGAAACACCAGAATATATTTTTAGTGTGCAAACAGAGAGGGCAGCTAGCAGACAGTGAGGCGATATTAGCTGAATTTGACAAAAAGTGTATTAGCTTATACAACCGCTGGCTCCACCTTTAAGCTAATATCATAGATTCACGATGGTAATACATCCTAGTCAAAATCCACCCACCTTCCTTCCCAAGAGAGTGAACATATGATTAAAGCCCTACTGTCATTTTACAACCAGTGTTATTCGATTGTGTTTGTTTTAGCAGTCTCCTCAATAATCCAAAATCCTCTTAACAACCAGAGATGACAGTTAGTTCATTAAATTCTGATTATCTTAAGCAGCGCTGGCTTAGTCTGTTTAACATTTCAGTGCTTATTTGCACAGGGACCAGCGAGACACTTCAAAATGCAGTAAAACTCACGGCAAGATCCTTTGGCACAAAGGCGCTTGCTGCGATATCCAAACAGAATTTCAGCCAGTGAAATTACTTTGACATTTTCATTGCATAACATGATTTAACAGTGCTGCTGTATGTTGCTCAAAGAGATAGTTTAAGCACAGGTATCATTACGAAATGCAATACTATTATACTACAATCTTATGATTTGGGCAGGGTAGGGGCAGTTTCTCCAAAAAACTGCATTCGTTGAACTTGTATACTGCTGTTGGACTTTATACTGCCACCTATAGTGCCAATGCAACATGGCAAACTGCGGTAAATTTTACCCGATTTGAGTTGGTTCTCCAGATTATTATAGGCTGGCTTGAAACAAGGAGATATACTATAATGTGTACATATCGCAACAAATATTTTATTGAAAAGATACAGTGTAACCCAACTTTAATGCTTTGACTGCAACTGCCATGAAATCTCCCATTTATTTGACTGAAAGTGAATGTGACACAAAATGTTTCATAGCAAATGCAGGCACATTTGCTTTATATGCCCTACCTTATCTCTGCTCTGCTCGTCTGGCAACACACTGCACCTTTAAAACTGTGTTGTGTGATGTTGTCTGGTCTAAGTTAATGGAACAGGACTGCATAGATGTTCTTCTCTGTCAATGATACTCTAACATGCACCTTCAAGATTCTGCCTCAGTGGCTTCATGTTCTGTCAATATAACCCGTGTTCCTTTGTTGCCTTTACATTGTATGGCTGTTAGGCTTGGTTAACCTTTAGCCGAAAGAGTTTTCTTGGTTTATTTTGGCTCCATGTTGACCTTTAAGGCAGAGGTCTGCAACCTGTATACTTTGTGGGGAAGCGTGCCCCCGCACCCCGCTAGCATTTCATTTCATTTTATTTTACTCAAATAACTGATGTAATGAAACAAAGTAGACAAATGGATCTCATTATATGTGGAATGCAGACTCTTCCAAATCCAAAAGGTAACCTTAAATCATCTTTATTGTATTCTGCCAAACAGAAGCAATCAATGAGCAAATAACAAATACAAACTGTGCCTGGCCATAAAATAGTGGTCCTAATGAATTGAAAAAAAGGGCGAGTAAGGGTTTAAAAGGACAGGAGAGAGATAGAGAGAGAACCGTAAGCGGGCAGAGCAATTCGGTGGAGATAAAACTTTACTCCGCTCTTGTTTTGAGTTGCTGCAGTATATACTGTGTTTCTGAACCATATTGACCATGCGGTCTAATGTTAAGTACCAGAACATTACACTATACAGTACAAATCTACACAGTAATTCTGCGTGGCAGTGGTTTGAATATCTTATTTTCATGGTATTACAACGCTATCTACATTATTTATGGCCTGCCATCAATCCATTAGGCACGCATGCATCCCACCTCAAGGGGTAGAATCCATATCTCCCTTCTCCTAATTATCGTCAGCCTTTCTTCCCACTTTAACGAGGAAACAATTTCTGATTATTACGGTAAGTTATCCCCAGGATGGGTTTGGTCGGGAAAGTGAATTTATCAAGTAATCATATTCCCCATGGGGGGGAAGAGAGAGAGAGAGTGTGTGTGAGAGAGAGAGAGAGCGAGAGAGAGAGAGAGAGAGAGAGAGAGAGTGTGAGAGAGAGAGAGAAAATATTACAAATTATTCAGTAAATAACAATTGTTCCTCAGTGACAAGGATGTGTAAGTGTTTCTTACTGTAAGAATGTATCTGTTACATGTTGCATCAAGATGTATGATGTAAAACAATCTTTCAGCATATTAGTTTGTAAATGGAAATAACATATAACGTAGAAGAACACACATGAAATAGCCATCAACAATACAGTGGTACACCACGGGGGTCCTGATAGGAATGAGATAGAGGGGTCTTTGTATCAGACATTAAGCATGAGCTGCTAATGTAAGTAGTAAGCTAATGTACAGTAAGTAAGTAAGCAAAGTTAATTTATATAGCACTTTTCACAGACAATAGTCACAAAGTGCTTCACAGCTGCAATAATGTTAAAACAGTGGAGAAACAGCAATGGATAAGGGAATAAGGGAAGGAAATACACAATACAATGCGTAATAATAATAAAATAAATAAAGCAAGTACATAATAAAACGGACTGTAATGTGAAGTAGTGCTGATGATTAGAAGAGGCTGGGACCAGCCATACGTTAGACCGGTATACAGGCCATGCCCCTTTTTGGGGGATACCAAATGACACTCGCCATAGACCTCAATGTTAAATAGCAGTAGAAAACAAAACCAGCTACTATTATTTTTGTTTATAAATTACCCATAAACACTATGCAGAGTAAATGTATGTCCAATCGTCCTGCCATATAACATAACAAAAAGCATAAATTACATCACAAATATAGATTGTTCATGTTCTTCAGCACCACCAGCGTTAATAACGTCAATAGAGTAGGCTACTGTAATGCCTGCTTTCTAGCACTGTAAAAACAGATGGGTTTTCTTGAAGGGTCTGGGCGAGAAATGCCATGCAAGGTGTGACCAGTTACCGAGAGCAGTTAGGAATCTTGCTCAAGGATGCTTACAGGTAAGTCAACACCGCGTTTTGAACCCATGGCCTTTCGGATGGGCGCCCAACACCTGGGCCACTAGAACATCCTGCATGACCATCAGTTGCCTACTGAATACAACTGAAATTGTCTTGTTAAAGTTTAGGCTACAATTTAATGCTAACACACCAAGATGAGAAGCTACTGTATGATGAATTTACACAAGCAAACTAAAATCAATTTGGCGGCATTGTTGGATCAGACCTTCATTGCCAACATTCTGTTGACACTCGCTTTGCTTTAATGTCCTCAATGCCCTGCAATTTGTTATATTGTGTTGACTAAATAACTTGCTTTTGATGGCTGTTCTGGAAAGACTTGTCACACTATATATCAACACAGCTCATGTTGGAGTCAATGGCCTTCAACAGAAAAGTCAAACTTTCTTGAGTTTTCATTGTTCATAGCTTGTACTGTAAAGCAAGCATTCGTCTTTATGCTGTCTAGTTTCCAGGCATATGTGTGTACAGTGTACTAGTGTGCAAGTGATTCATGGGAAGCAGTTTGTTTGCTCCTGGAAGGACATGAATTCAGTGGAGGGGTGTGTGGGGCGGGGGAAGGGGTTTGGTTGCAGAAACAGGGGCTCCTAATGTGCAGACAGACATCTGTATGCCTCTGGCTTTAACCATAACACTGTTTGCACGCACAGCAAGGGACTTGATGGATTAGGCTGCATGTATAGTGGTGTGCGCACAGCATACTGTACTATGAGTGTAGAGAACGTGCATACAGACGCACAGACACACAAAAAAAGAAACACTTTGTAACACTCAGTAGAAATGATGTATGAGCCAAAAAAAGATAATTACATACAGATACATTTGTTAAATTCATGGAAAATATAAAAAGACTTACTACTGTAAACACTCAACACTAGACATAACTGCGTTTAGGCATATTATTTAACCAGCTAAAGCTAACATGTTAAAGGGTAAAAACTATTTTCTTCTCAAAATCACAATGAATTGCAGTGTTTCACCTAAGAAGGCAGTCTGTACTTACACGTACTTACACATAACTTACACATGCATGTGTGCGTGCGTGTGTGTGTGTGTGCCTGTGCGTGCGTGTTGAAAGTTAACAGCACCCTGACTGCATATCATGAGACATTAGCCGAAGGTGTCATTGTGTCTGTTACCTCTTGGTTGCAGACATTTTTGTTCATTTTTGAGACAGACACAGTGACACCCAATTTGTCCTGTTAGGTAGTTTGCCAAATGAGGGAAAAAATATTGAATGGGAATTATTTTGATTTGGTGAAATAACATGCAATCACAAAAGCATATGCTCAGGAAATTAAGAAACTGCCATACATGAAGCATGAAATACATATGTGTTATGTACAGTATATAATATCAACTGTATGCATACTGTGTTTCTATTAATGGTAAAATAACTGCATTTATAGATCTTTTCTAACCATTCACACACACACTTTCACACACAACGATGTCAGCCATTCAGAGCGTCACCTGAACACCGGGGAGAGCAGTTTGGGTTGGGTGTCTTGCTCAAGGACACCTCCAAACTTGGTGAAGAGTTAGTGGGGTTTGAACCCTTCCCAGCTCCACAGCCAGTCAGCCACTATCGTATATATGCACACACACTATTACATATACACAGACACACACGAGGACTAAGGAACACAATTATTGGCTTCAAAAAAAACTTTTCCAACAGTGTGAGAATGGCTGCTCAGATTACCCATGAGAATATTGTGCACTGTTGACATGAGTAACACTGTGGGCAACACACTCAGCCACACTGCAGACAGACAGGGAGAAACACAAAAAACAAACATAAACGAAGAATACGCAAAGTAATAAAAAAACATAATGAACAGGCAAACCTTGCTTTATTTCCCAGAACCGTAAAGGACGGGAAAAGTGATCCCGTGAAACGGCTTTCTTACTGCTCGAGTTTGATGTTGGTGTGCAGACGGACAGACGGAGATTAATGGTGATCAAAAAGCACTTCCATTTGGGAGACGGCCTCTTCATTATCCGCTTACCTCCTTTGCCTTTGCCTGACAACTGCATGTTGTCATAGAAACTCTGAATGGATGATGTTATTATTTCCCTTGAACTTCTTGGTTTGAGAACAGTTCAACTGAATGTTATGCCTTGATTGCGCACATGCGCGTTTTCGCGCGCACGTGTGTCTGTGTACTGTATATGCGTTTGTGCGTGTGTATTGTGAGGCATGTGTGTATTTGTGTTAGTCTGCGCAATGTGTGCTTTAGGGAGAGAGTTCATGAAATATATATGAAATGTAATTTAAAATGAATTATAAATATAAAATATTCAGTATTTATTATTGCCCTGAAAATAATTGGTGTGTGTGTGTGCACATGTGCTTTTCTGTGTGTGAGAGAGAGTTTGTGATATTTATACAGTATGAAAAATAATTATAAATGATGAAATAAATGAAAAATAAACAAATAAAATGTTATTATTAAGAAAACACACTAGAGTAAGGGTATACGTTACACTTATTATTAACCAAAATGTTCACTTATGGTCCTGGTGTGTGTGTGTAAGAACAGAAACAGTAAAACTTTCACGCTATCAGTGTGTGGAGAGAGTTGTCAAATGTGTGCACATATGGTTGTGTGTGTGCTTGTGCGTCTGAGTCATCCGGCATACGAGACACACAACAGGCAGTGCAAGACCGGTGTTGTCGTTGCTATTGATTGTAGTTGCTTGGCTTGGGCCTGATAACTTATATATATTTCCTCAGATGTTACAAAGCAGCTGTTATGGCTCACACACACACACGCACACACACACACACACACGCACGCACACGCATACACACACACACACACACGCGTACATACACGCACACACGGACACACACACGGAGAGAGTGGACATATGCTGAGATGTTGAGCAAGCCCAGATCATTGCATTAAAGAGAGACAATTGCATTGAAAGATTTAATTTCACAGAACAATATCTGGAAAAACTAACTCAATGCCTCACAAATACACACACCAAAGCCACCCACTCACATACATACTGTAATTATATGATTGGTATGCAATTCATTATCTTTCCGTTCATTGAATATAATATTATTATTATTATTATTATTATTATTATTAAAATAACGCATTCACATTATTATTCCAGGGTATTAACTGGTATGTGATGACAAAAGCAACATGATGTGGGGAATATAAAAATAAATTCTTTAGTTATCAACATTACTAATTAACAGAGGGGAAATATTAAGATGTCTGCCAGTCTAGTCCAAACTCCCTTTTCATTAGCCGGAAATGTACCATGAATCTAATTACCGTGAATTTTCCTATTTGGCCACAGACATATTGATATGGCGTCATCAATATTCATAGGCACACTAACAAACAAATGGAACATTGACAGTTATACAGCAGAATCTCAAGCTATTCCGAGGCTGTGAAATAGCTAGCTGCTGCCCCTCAAACAGACACTTGTATATCAGGAACTCAAGTCTACAGAGTTTAGTGTCTTGTTGCTTAGGAACAAGACACTAGCAGGCTACATCTGTATCCCTCTGTGCCCCCAGACCCAATCTCCTTGACATGGCAGAAATGTGTTATTACATTACATGCACGAAAGGCTTATCTGTTCATGTACATGTCCCATGTCATTAGCAATATCACCCAGCTGCAGTGAGCTTCACTTAAAGGTGTAGTCGGCGATTGCAAGCTAATACACGTTTTGTCAAATTCACCAAAAATCTCCTAGTTTACCATTGTCTGTGTGTGCTGAAAAAATGATCCAGTGCTTCTACTGTACTCCGTAAATAGGAACACATCCTAGCCTTCACAATATGTTTCAAATGTGTGGGGCGGAGCTTCTGTGGGACCACCCTATGGCATTGAAGGGAGAGGTGTTATTTGGAATTGAGTTTGAATTTAGCAAACATTCTCAAGAATTATTTACAATACTTTAATAGACTATTAAATAATGTCATGTCTTTGTATAATGTCATCTGTTCTGCTTTTTGTTGAGACGGTGAAATGACAATATGGTAGTCACTTTTAGAAATGTGTTTTAGTCCAATGGCTTCTCTTCTTGACAGACAAACATAATTTACAGTGACAGGCTTTGTGTTGTTAGAATGCTGGAGGAGCGAAGGATTGCGTCACTAAAACTAGAGCAGTCTCCGGGCATTGAAAAGCCAGCCTTAGAGGAGAAAAATATGTGATGTTTGACATAATTGTCAATATAAAAAAGGGGAGTATGTCACTTAGACAGATAGACAAAGAAGATCAGCCATTCAGCCCCAACTGCTTGTTCTTAATGTATTTTGTTCTCTTCAATTGAATTACTAACAGTATTATATTATTATCCCACTACACAGGCTTGCTATGTAGCTCAAAACAACACACACACACACACAAACACTGCGCACACCGTTACCGCTCATCTTTGTAAATGTCAAGGAAACTGTCATGCAGTCATTCAAAATACATCAGATTGTATTTAAACAGCAGCTTGTTGACATTGCACCTTTCAGTTAATCATCACTAACTAGTTGCTAGCCAACATGATTCCGGGATGAGGGCATTTAGCCTGGTATAGAATTTATCTCGCTCATTTTATGCTTTGTGTATTTGCTATTGCTCAAAAACAAATAGGCCCATCGCTGGTCACTTCATCTAGCTGCATGTGTGGAGTTTGTTAAAGAACATTTGGCCACAGCCCTGCTTCTCAATTAGCCAATAGCAGATAAAGATGAAAATGATGAATGGTGTGTATTATTTCAGCCAGCACCGTGTACTTTCAGAGTTTTATGTACAGCATTTGGAGCGCGTATAGGGACTCGCATACATCGTCCACACACACACACAAACACACACACACACACACACACACACACACACACACACACACACACACACACACACACAAACACGGAAAGGCAAAGCTGAATAATACATGTTGTTTTGGGGTGCAGGGAGGCTGGTTGCTGTAACACGCACAATCATCTGTCACTGGTATCAGTGTTTCTAGCTTGGCTCTACACCCAAAAGCAATTTAACTCATCTTCAGCCACTGCGGCAGGATTCAGATTTATATACAGGTAGAAGCATCTGTGATAAACAAGAAATGCAAATGACTAGGCGGCGACGGCTCACTTGTCCAGTTTGTGTGATAACAGTAAAGTTGTTGAAGAGATGTGCTTTAGGTCGAATTTTAGAGCTATACATTTGTAAGAAATGTTATAGACATCTGTCAGCAATCAGTGAGTGAAATGCTCACTGTAATGTTCAAATCCTCACTGCAACTCTCATGTGGACTTGAGAGATTCACTCAGTAAGCCGATGGGGGGTTGCAAATGAGAGTCGCAACGAGAGCTATACACTAGCTAAAAATGTTGTAGCAATGCTGATTGTTAAAGGCTGTCCAATAGTTTCAAACATAATCAAATGTCTACACCCAGTAGGAGGCAACAACAGCCAACACTTCCCAACTGAGCATGGCTATTCATGAAGTTAACTTTGCATCTGGTTACATCAGGCAAAAATGTGGTTGGACAAAATATGTGTAATATTGCTTCACAACTGCGCGCAACCAAATCATTTGTTATATATGTAGGTGTGAACTGTCTGCGTGTGCATAACACGTGTATAACAACATCTACGTGAATTGCTGTTAAACCTTTTAATTGCTGTTGGTAAAGTACAGTATAGTATAGTATATTTGAAACATTCAGAGGCTACAGACGTTCAGGAGCATTTAGGCGCGCTCACAAGCTGGGAGGGAAGGGGTTCAGACACACGCAAAACACTCACAACGCCTAAGAATGTTTCCATGGCAACTGGATACACTCTGCACTAGTTCCTTATACCCCCCTCACCACCCCGTTGGTGCCCGATGGTTTCTGGTGAGCCGAAATTGATTTTTCCTGATGAGCGGTGGTTCCGGTCTCTGCTCGTATTTGTTTGCACAGAAGTTTACCGACGTACGCTTACAGATGAGGAGCGAGAAGATAGGTGGGTGGGGAGGGGGCGGGGGGTGTTAGTGGGTGGGGGAGATGGTTTACAGCCTTAATGTTGTCATTATCCATACGATAAGAGGGAAAACATCTCTCACCCACTGCCGGTTCTATTTAATCAAGCAAAACTGCACCCATGGCGATGACTGTAAAGTGGGGTCAGAGTGCATATATTTTTCTAGTGAATATCTACAATGGCCATTAGCTAAATGGAGACACCGTCTCTTTGGGTAGAGAGGGAGACAGATAAATGGTGGGAAACTGCAAACAGGAGGTAGAGAGAATTAAAGTCCGCTATGAGAGAAATAGAAACATGATCCATAACATGGAGGGTCAAATGTTTTCAATGTTTTGTATTTGTAGTCAGTGCATCCCAGTTACTTTACTGGGTTTGGAGTGCAATATACAGTATTTTAGCCTATTTGTATACAACAGCTGTATAGTATAATGGATATTGTAGCCACATATAGACATTTGAGGAAGGACATTGAATGCCCGCAGGTGTAATGAACTTAATGTATTTTAGGTCACAAACACAGTATGTGTGCTTTCTATCCCAAAAAAAATATTATAGACTATTAAACAATTGTTTTATGTTTGATACCAAGAGAACGGATAAACCCTAAAACTTAATATCTCCGGCAGTAAGATTGCATTAGAATGCAAAATGAGAAGAATATTACAACACATCCTTCATTTGTAGGGCTAATCACGTCAGCAGTTAACAGCAGCCATCACAACTACCCTGTGCTTTATAATTTGTATTCCAAATTATAAACAAACATACAACATCTTCCAAATCATCGAAAAAATACATAACGGAGGCTATTTATGGAAGAAAATGTTGTGAAATGTTTGAATGGGTCTGCTGGGAGTTAGTGTATACAAGTAGCAATAGCCTATTCCTCTTATAAGACAGGATTTCAAAGAGGGTTTTTTGGGGAATGGAGTTGTGAGGTGATTTTTAGAATGTGCATGTTTCACTTTTATGTTATGTATACTAGTTTCATCAAATGTCCATAAATAAAAAAGTGTTTCAGTCAGTTAATCGTTCTTTAGGGTAGTGGGTTTCAGGCATGCTTTTATTGGAGTCACAGCCTTTGGGATTCTCATCGAGATTGACAAGTCGTTGGTTCGAACCCTGCTAACTACTCAAGTGTCGAGGTGTCCTTGAGCAAGACACGCAACCCTAAAGGGATTTTCACACGGGAAGCGGGACCCACTAGTGTCCAATTCATTTACAATGAGAAGCAGGCGGGCTAGGCGGCCGAGGCGGGCATGTTGGGAGGCGGAATGGCGGGCGGGCGCAGTCCCGAGAATTTAGCCACTTGTGCGCACGAATCGAGAACACGCCCGCCTCCGAGATTAAATATATTTAACTTTTGAGGTGGCGGGTAGCGACACATACATTCGCCTTCTTTACTTGTAGGAATACAAGCAGCATACAGCCAAACCAACCATACATGTTTTAATTTGACAAGCTTTTATCGTACACAAGACAGAACATTTGCAAAATACGCTGATAATGTTCATTGGACATAGCCTACAACAGTTGGTATTAAAACATTATATTAAAATACACCAATTACATGCTATAGCATATATTCACCACATATTTAGTCTTAATTAATTTAAATAGGTTAGGTTCATTTAGAGACAGCTAATATTATAGTTCATCTACGCGGTGTGTTTACTGTTGTTCTCATGGTTACAACAAAACGTAGATTTGCCTTTCACATGAGAGGCGGGCATGAGGGTGCGGGACGGAGAGCGGGATGCCGCTTCCCGTCGGAAAAGCCCTTATCAACCCCTGGTGGTCAGGTGGAGCCTTGCATGGCTGCCTCCACCGTCGGTGTATGAATGTGTGTGTGAATGGGTGAATTGTGAGGCAATACCGTACAGAGATTTGAGTGACCGGAAGGTTGTAAAAGAGCTGTATACAGTAAATACAGTCAATTTACCATTCCCCCACTCCTCACTCTATTGCAACAGCTGACAAGTTAAACGAAGCACATCCGATCCTCTTTCATTGATTTGTCTCACCCCAGCAGAGTGAGTAATCAAGTCAATCATTGACTCCTGCTCTGCTCGTGCTGTCCTGGCTCAAGAGAACTTTCCTCCTCTCTACTGCCTACCCTTGTCTGCCGTCCCGCACCCTAGAGCACGTTAAGCTCTTGGTGATTGTATCCGCTCATGTCTGTCTCTGATCTCAGATGATACCTGAAGGTGTTATTCCTATTTATTTGGTTGAACCTTTATTTAACCAGGAACGACACGCTGAAATTACAAGTCTCTTTTTCAGGTGCGTCCTGGCCAAGACAGGCAACAGCATCAACACAACAACAATATAACATAAAACACATAACACAAACATAGATAACTAAAACCAGCAAACATCCCAGCTCTAATAAATAACCAGTAAATGCAGCGACAATCTAGACGATGCAAAATTTCAAAAAACTTGCTATCCCTCACTAATAACAAACAAGTAAATGCAGCAACAATATAAAAGATGCACAATTTCTTAAAACAAAGACAAGTAAATAAGCCGTCCTCCATTAATTTAAATTTTACTTTAAAAACATCCAATTTGACAAGGTTCTGCATCTTTAGGTCAGGTTATAGACCATTCCATGCAACAGGGGCAGCAATCCTAAAGGTGTTATACCTGCCATTCCTTTGAAAATGTAGCGAAGATCCATATTACTGTTCCTGTTGTTTCATGCTCCATGTGTATCCTATCACTTGCGCGGTGGGAGATCTTTGAAATTCCTTCCGCTTCACAGCAACATCCTACATGTTTTTAAGCTCTGGTTTGTGTCATGGTAGTTTAAGTGGTATTGACTTTTTCCCCACTCAATTAAATGTAGTAACACATTACATGCTTTTATATGGGCATGCTGATTACCTGTAATCAGCAAAACATTACAAATGTCTCGTATTGAACTGCAATGTAGTTTCTATTGAAAATGCATCCTAAAGGAACAGCATTGCTGACTAAAATAAATGCTCCATGCGCGCACATGCACACACACACGCACACACATACACACACACACACACACACACACATGCGCAATAACATGAATGTGCAATGGGCTCAGCTATGAAAACAAAGAACAATATAGGGTTGTAACGGTACGTGTATTCGTATTGAACCATTTCAGTACAGACATTGCGGTTCGGTGCATGCATGTATGGTGTGAAGCTAGCATAATGTAGAACAGAAATTCAGAAGCGCTAGTTTCATACGGAGCCTTTAAGACGTAAGCCTTGGCTCAATATTGACCTGCTTGTCATGCTTTCAAACCAGCTGTGTGGTGAAAAAGTTAAGTGTTGGATCAGAAAAGTATAGTATGTTGGCGTTGCTCTACATCAAATGCCAGTGGACAATGCATGCTGGTCTAAAGTTGAAGTAGTTTTTTCCTCCGCATTTGAACTGCCATGCGCGCAAACTGCGCGCAGAATACCGACGGACTTTACCTTTCCCGCACTAGTTAATGTAAATAACTAGCTTATGATAAATGTTGCAATGGCTGTAACATGTGGGGGTGAGAGTGCATATACCCTCCCCCACACAGTTGCACAGTAACAATAATAGTGTTAAGTTTGTATGTGTGTGTGTGGTGGGGGGGGGGGGGGGTAAACGGCAAGAATAAATGGAGGGGGTGGCTCCCCATGTTACAACCGCATCGTGCAGCATAAACATTATAACATTATATTAGGCATGACTTAGGACAGTTATGTAGAATCATGAATATAGCAATATATGACAAGAAGTCATGTGAGCAACAACATTATGAATACAACATAACAATTGGATCAATGAAATGTGTTACGCTTTGCGCAGGTGAGTGTGAACCCCCAGAGAACAGGCTTTAGACCATAGGATTTTATGTCAATATTTT
>JAODTR010067012.1:0-16200 GCA_025399935.1 Amblyopsis rosae
TAATAATCCTTTAGGTGAGTGTATATATATATATATATATATATATATATATTTAATATAATATAATATAATACCATAGTGAATAATACACGTATATTCTGGACTGTATTTTTCTAGCTTTTGTATATTGAATAACATGTTAATTTTACTTGCCATAAAGCTTTGAGTCCAGATATGTTTCTTATAAAGGATGCTGTCATAAGAACTAAGAGCTGTGCCTAATGGCACCATTCCGTAATGATAGTTTCAGTTGTACCCACTGTGGTTTTTCATGTCTAGACCATCAAGTTGGTCAGGAGGCCCAAGCCATCAAACCCATGAACTGACTGACATATGATCAGCAGGCAGCACTTTGGTTTCATTTCCACAAGCGGGAGATTTTATTGTTTTTCATTAGCGGGCTTTCTGACTCACTGGAAGAGCTGTTTAATTACAGACTGATGCTAATTGGAATTGATTAAGACCTTTGCCAGTGTTAATTCTTTGGGTCTTATCATCCACATCATTCCACATTTTCTCATCCCAAAAGCTCGGTCACCCTTGACGGGATATAACCTTTCTCCAAATCATGATTTTTGGAAATAATTAATGGTGGCATTATTTTAACGGACTATAGAATGAAATGACATATACAAAATGTTGCTGTTGCATTTTCTATGATGTCCCTGAAGGCAGGTCTAAATAAATGTAAAGGTCGAAACAGACCATTATGCCTAACGGTTTAGAGTTTATTGAATTATAATATATTATAATGAATTAGCAATACATTTGATTTGCACAGTTTAGGGAACATGAAATGTCATACCTGACTTTAGATACCTTTGATGCATTTTTATATTTTTGAAAAACATGTAATGTAAACATGCTATTCCCTTTCCACTGTTAAAGTTATAGTCAGTGATTGTAATATAATACACTTCACTATCTTGCTGTTGTTCTCTGTGCATGTAGAAACAATAATCCTACACTAGCCTTATGAGAACATCCAGATCTTAAGCGATTTTAAGTTTGACTTTGCCACCATAATCAATGTGGAGAGCTTAAAATCCTTGAGACTAACAGCTGAACTGAACAATCTGTGGTTTAGGTGTGACAGCAACGAAAGCACCTTGAAAACAACTGAAAAACAATATTGACAGCCAGATGGTTCATCCAATAAACTAAGTATAAGTAAAGTATTTTTTAAACAGTTTTTATGGACGGCTCCTCAGATGGACTTGTGTCTATCAATGTGTGTGGCGTGTCAGGTTTCTTCCACACAGCCCTGGCTCCATGAATAGGAACACAAACAAAGTGGCAAACACTACTCACGACAACAATGCCCTAGGCTTCGCACCCTATGGCATTGCAGGGAGAGGTGTTTTTGTTTCATTGAGTTCAAATAGCAACACTCTTTCTCCAACATCACTTTTACATTTAAGGATGAATTGGGTTACTTGAGGGCTTAGCTTGAGGTCTCGGTTTAAACCCTGTGCTGTTCTCCAGCTTCAGTATGTCTGGTAAGACTGTGAGAGAGGCTGTTATATCCTCCACTCATTCAGGCCAGGACATACTGTACTCTATCACTGAAACTGAATGTGCTGAAAGTTAAATATTGATGACCTTCCTCCACGAGATCAGATTTTTAGCTTGCCCCTTTAGCTAGCTAGCAGTATGCGTGGACAGCATCATTTAAAGTTGTACTGTAGGTGGGCGTGAAGATACCTTGGTGAAGTTCTATCCAACTTTTGTGCTCTATTTTGAAGAACACGATCTGGTGGTCAGTAAAGGAACTGCACTCTAAGACACTACTTCTCTGGCCTTTGACAGTGATGTCTGCTGCTTGTCTGACAGGTGGAAGCGGGGTGGAGTCAGGCTTGGATATTGTTTGAACTCGACTCTCTTGCGCGTTGACGAGTGTCGGTCTTACTTAGCTGAGAGCCGCTGTGAGAATCGGCCATCTTGTCCCACTTCAGGTCTCTTGAAGGAGGTTGATAAGACGATAACCCTCCCTGCTCTCTCCCCCCTGCCTCTCCCTCTTCCCTCTCCTCTCTGGGCCGGATCTAACGCACGTTATACCGAACTCTTGACTTAAAGGTAGAGTCAGAGATTGTCAGAGAATACTGTATCTCCTTATGGACGACTAGCACACAGCGTTTGGTGTTCGTGTTGAGAGAAATCTAAATCTGCTGTTTCCACACAGCCCTGGCCCAAACAAAGTGGTGCAGACTGAACCACACACTGTCCCGACCTTGGTAATGCGTGTCCAACTATCACCGTGTGTGTGCGTGTGGTGTATGTATGTAGCGTGTGTGTGTGGCACACAAAGCATTTATTTCTGTTTGAGATGCTGGTGCAGAATGCCATGTAGATGTGACGGAGATCGTCCGTCCCCCTCGGAGAATCGAACCCCGATCTCCCACGCAGAGAGCGGACGCTCCTACAAGGCAGGCCAAAAACCCATGGGCCGTGGCCTGCGTCGCCAGAGCGTCCTATGAGGTGTCGGTGAGTGAGGATTAACACTGCACAGCTGGCCACCGTTACATAGAGACACTATTACATTTGCCCAAGCCTCTGCTAATGCCAACTAAAGATTGACTCTAAGAGAATGGAACATTATTAGGCGCTTCGCAGGTAAACTAGCAGGCGATTTAGTAAATAATTACGCCGTTCCAGATCATACCCAGCCCATGGCCTTTAGCGAAACAGAGCTCCCTGACATTCTCTGAGGCCGAGAATAACATTTGAAGGTTCTGTCATTTTCTTGAGCTTTTAGTTGGTTTAGTTACCATCCGTATTTGGGAGAAACCCAGACATAGCTCCAGCGCACTTTGATGCATACTGACGATAAAAACAGAAATATAGAGGTTGTGTGTTTATTCAGGGGGTGGCTTATCCATGTGGATGTCAATCACATGAATCGCCACAGCTCAGCCTAACCTTGTTTCCTCTCAGAAAGCCACAATCTGGGCGTCCACACTGTCTATTTACAGTAGGAGGCTTCTATGTATATCTGTCTATACAGTTTGTCTTCTGTTGGGCCTGCAGCTGAGGTCAGCGATGCCTGTCTGTCTGTCTGCCTGCCTGCCTGTCTGTCTGTTTCTCTGCCTGCCTGCCTGCCTGTCTGCCTGTCTGTCTGCCTGCTTGTCTGTCTGCCTGTCTGTCTGTTTCTCTGCCTGCCTGCCTGCCTGTCTGCCTGTCTGTCTGCCTGCTTGTCTGTCTGCCTGTCTGCCTGTTTTTCTGCCTGCTTGTCTGTCCGCATGCCTGTCGGTCTGCTGTGCTGCAATGTTTGTTGTTTTGTGCATGTGTGTGTGTGTGTGGTACTGTGTGAGAATACTTTAGTCGTGCAGTTGTAAGTTGTTCATTTTTCACTGTAAAATGGAGATGTGTGTGAGTTTGCTTACCTCTATGGTTTTCGAGGCCTTTGAGATTGTTAAGAAATGTGCTGAAGCCAGAAAGTGCGGGAAAAAATAGTCTGTCACAATAGTGGTTCAGACTGCACTCAGCTTCAGCCTATAAGCCGGTCTGGAACTACCGTGCCTCGTAATATGCAGCAGAAATGTCCTCAGCTAGAAGACTGTGTTGCCCTTGGTAACAGCTTATGCAAAACGTAATTTTTTAACATTCTGTTAGCTTTCAGCTTTTAGCGGTTAACAAGTTTTAATGTATATTTATAACTCTGTGCCACGACTACTGTGTATAGCCTGAATGCTTACTATAGCTGTTGGTGATTAATGTGCGTCAGGAAGGCTGTGTTAAATTATAAAACTGTGTTGGTCATAATCTGCTGAGGCCCTCAGATACATTTCTCTCTCTGTTTCCTGGCATTTAATCTAATTAGCAGCATCATACGATTTTTAATTTTTAATTCAAATCTAGTTCAGAGTGAGGTTCCTCTCGTGGACACTTAAGACAGGTTTGTCAAGTTGAATTATGCTTTGAACATCACTGAATGAGTGCAGAGCGTGTTTTTTATAGTGCTGTGTTCATAATAGACACAATATTTACCATTAAGAATTGCCTTTCCGGTTGTAGTTGTCTTCCGTGATGAATCATCTAATATAATATAATAACTTGATGAGCCGTCTTTCATTTGTTCAGATGATGAATAGACCGCACATGCGTAAACATCAAATTAGTACACGTCCACTTCATTGTCTAGTTGAACTGGACTTTGTTATCTCCACACTTGTAGATGTCATCATCCTGGATGGAAAACCCTCAGCCTTCCAACACTGGCACACAGGAGAGGATGCTATGGAAATCACTTGGGAGTCATTTGTAAAATGCCATTGAATTGACAGGTTTTGAAAATAAAAGCACTTTGAAAAGTGTTCCCCACTGCCACCGCTGTTGAGCGAGCATCTTTAGGCTTAATGAAAGTAGTGCTGGACTGCTGGTGATAGATAGAGCTTTCTAAACTAGCTACAAACATGTCGCTGTAATAAAAGAGGTGATTTCTTTGTTTAAAACGGTTCGGTCTAATAGATAGGAGTATCTCATAGTGTTGTCAAATTTATTCAATGCCCAATACAAAACACATAAAGCATGCACCAGCTGCCGTTTTCCTGCCATTTATCAAACACTCGCTAAGGGAGAGGAAAAGAAAAATGACTTAAAGTTAAGGTTTCTTATAGCTGCTGCGTGTGTATGGCGATGATATCAAGTTATTGGTGAAAGCCAAATGATATACACAGTATAGATGTATTTGTTGGTTGATCAGTCAGAAGACAGACTGCGTTTGGCACAAAGTGTGTAAAGCGGCAAATGACTGGAGCATTGGAGGATTTCCAGCACGCCTCCATGACTGTGCAGAAGCTGTAGGAATGTTTATTACAATGTTAAGAGCAGAGACAGCCAATAGAGAGGAGTCCTCGATGTAAGACTGTTTTTTTTTCTTATTTTTTTTTCTCTCTCGAATAAAAGCCTGGAATGAATGTGTGAATATCAAAGTGTTCAGATGCTCCGTATATGATGAACCATTCAAGGAGGCACCCTCTCTGACAGGGGCGCTGTATTAGAGACGGAGAGAGACAAATGACTCTTAGTTCATCCACTCAGATCCCCTAAGCTTTTTTGGTGTCACTTACAAATCGAGTGGTTCCATCTACGGCTTCTCTGCCAAACCCTGAGTGTGAAGGAGCAGAGGCTTGCCTGTTGCACGGTGACGCGTTTCACGGTCTGGTTATCTGCGAGGTGAGCAACGCAGTTCCCTTGCCTGCGGTTATTCCTAATATAAGGAGCTGGGCGCACTCTGGCCCACTTATTAGAAATACATCTACTGCGTGGATTCCACTGTATTAAATAGGTAATCAATTTCCTTTTTTATCTACGGGCTGCTAAACGAATACCAACTGCAATAGAGCGCTGTAATCTGCAACGTCTTCAGATGCCCGTTCTCCTTGTTTGAGAAGGAAGGGTAGCTCGGAAACGACGGGAGAGACTTTGTCTCCGTGCCCTCGGGGTGGCTCAAAGGGACGTTCTCGTTTAGAAGTGAGCCTTTTGATGAGCAAAGGGCATGCAGCTGACATTTGGGGATTTCCGCTATTTCCGGCCAACGAGACAGTTGTGCCAATCATCTGCGGTGTTTCTAGAGAGATGGCAGATTGATTACTCCTCCCCACGTTGATTACTCCTCCCCATGCATTCGAGGGACGGTTGTTTAATGCTTTGATGCTGTTAGTGCAGCAGATTAACTCACGCACGCAGACACACACACACACACACACCTGCGTATGAGTTACATGTATGTGTTAACATACTGTAACAAAGCTGGTTGGCAAATCACTGACAGCACACACATCTCATTACCATAGAGACCAACAATTACAGTTGATGAATGGATCCAATAATACTTTATATTAATTGTTGACTCTTTATTTTGACTTTGTCAAGCAGGAAAAAAGCCCTACACTAATCTCATATAAAAGCATAAATAATGTAATGCATAACTATGACATACAATATGTGAAATCTGACATAGCTTCCATTTATGAAGCCTGCATTTGTGCTTTGGGCTTCTAGAAGCTTAATCCTTTAGCAGGACTTGATAATAAAGTAGCACTGGTTTCAGTATCTTTACCTTGCTGACAGTTTACCGGACAAACATGACGTGGTGTGTTAATCCCTCTAGGTATGTGATAGAGCGTTTCCCAACCTGGTCCTGGAGAGCCACATGCCCATAACATGACATGCCAGATGTATGGTCTGTTAGACACGTTGATCTGGGGAGCCGTCCATTGAATCTAAAGGTATCCCCCGCACTCAGGATGGTGGAACGTTTGAACAGTGAAAACACCTTCAACTGTGAACTGTCCCTTAAAGTGTAACTGCACCATAACGTGTTTTTTGAGCTGTAAGCGACGTAATAGGATTGATCTGTGATGAGACCCATCAATGCTGGTGTTAAAATCTGCATTTTATGGGCTGAAAACAGACACATCATAACCGTTAAAGATCACCCCAGGACATGGCTGGTTTTCATCGGTACCCTCACACGTCATCACATTCAAACGTTAACGTTAATGGGGGGCCCCCTCTCAGCCCCTCCCCTCACTCAGCTCCTTGACGCATTTGTAGTGGGTCGAAGATGGGATGCAGTAACGTTAATACTTTTCACGTTGAATTTTCACTTTAACCCTGCCAAGTGAGCATGACGCGCCTGTCATTCAGAGCACAAGACAAAATAAGAGTTTACTTGCTAAACGCAATGCGCAAAATATGAATAATAATTTTTCTTGAATGGATTTATTTTGTTAGGAGTTTAAATCCCGATGATAATTAGAATAATTGCACAGCATAGATCTAGAACATGCAATACAGGAGCAAGCCAGGACCAGGGTTTGGAAAACACTGTGATATGCAGCCATATAACATGTATGCTGCATGCATCGTACTGTATCAGGAATCACTGCAGCTGTGGCCCGCTAGATGACTGGCTGTCCTCAAATCCCTTCAATTAAACAGACGTGTTAGCTGTGTGTGTGTGCGTGTGTGTGTGAGTGCGTGCGTGTGTGTGTGTGTGTGAGTGCGTGCGTGTGGGTGTGTGTGTGTGCCCGTGGGTGTGTGTGTGTGTGTGTGTGTGTGCATGCGTGCCATGGAAATATATATTAATGGCGTGTGCTTGTAATCTGTGTGTGTGTGTGTGTGTGTGTGCCCGTGTGTGTGTGTGTGTGTGTGTGTGTGTGTGTGTGTGAGAGAGCTAGCGTGGTTCCCTGTCTGCTGAAGGGACCACCTGACACACTTTCTGTCACCATGGCGTCAGTGAAGCGGTTCCCACATCGGCCCACAATCCCTCACTCCACCTCTGCAGAGCCAGGTAGCTAGGCAACAGCTGTGCCGGCCTTCTGATGGAGTCGTGTGTGTGTGTGTGTGTCTTTGTATATATGTGTGTGTGATGGAGGGGGGGTGTTGTAGAGCAATTTTCTCTGTCTGTCCCGTTTGATCAAACTTTGTTACATATAAAAAAGGAATAAGGCAAATATCATCATGTAGAAATGGTGAGATACTGCTGTATTTCAGCAGACAGACAGGCAGACAGACAGGCAGGCAGACAGGCAGACAAACAGGCAGACAGACTGACAGACAGAATGCAGACTTCCTCCAATGTGTCTCTGACAGACAGACAGACAGGCAGGCAGGCAGACAGACAGACAGACAGAATGCAGACTTCCTCCCATGTGTCTCTGACAGACAGACAGACAGACAGACAGACAGACAGACAGAATGCAGACTTCCTCCAATGTGTCTCTGACAGACAGACAGGCAGGCAGGCAGACAGACAGGCAGACAGAATGCAGACTTCCTCCAATGTGTCTCTGACAGACAGGCAGGCAGGCAGACAGACAGGCAGACAGGCAGGCAGACTTCCTCCAATGTGTCTCTGACAGACAGACAGGCAGGCAGGCAGACAGACAGGCAGACAGAATGCAGACTTCCTCCAATGTGTCTCTGACAGACAGACAGACAGGCAGGCAGGCACACAGACAGACAGACAGAATGCAGACTTCCTCCAATGTGTCTCTGCATCTTGTAGATCTGCAGCTGACATAACAGCGTAGTGACTCCTCCTGTTCTGCTCGGTGCCTCTCGTCCGACGCTCCGATGCGTGCCTGCAGGCACACACAGCATCTGCATCTGTTAGGCGGTGATGTGATGCACCAGCTCACCTGGGCTGGGGTACAACAACAATGTCGTAGTACCACGCTTTCCTTCACAATGTGTTTCAATGTCTCTGCGGAGGTTACACCGGCCTATCCTTGAATTTAAATGTCTCCAATCAAACACTGTAATCGAGAAAAACATGAAGTATTCTGTTATGCAAGTAAACCCATTGGAGGGATTAAAGGAAACTGCACAGTTGACGATGTTTTTCATTGTTGATTTGTTTCACTGTATCATAGTTTTGCAGTAGCTGCAACATCTTGTGTCAAATAATTGAGATTTCAATATTGACCAAAATATTCGTGATTGGTGGTTTTATCTATATTCGAGCAGCTTAAGACCCATATTAGGAACCCTTTAAGTCCACAGTTTTCCAATTTTGGTTGTAGGTGTGAAACTCTCCAGCAAACCGCTAGGCCACCAGAGGGAAAACACATTTGCAGTATCTCACTCCGCCTGAAACGCCTCCTTATATTTATATCATGATATATTTCTTAATTCCGGTCGATACGATATAATTCTGATATCTATATAAACAATTTAAGCCTCAGAAAAACTGCAAAGCAAAACACTCACGATGGAGTGTTTTAGAAAGTGTTTAGAAACTTCCGAAAAATGCATTTGCCAAGTCTATGAAATCTCCTATAAAACTATAATATTTTTTAAATAAAAAGGTACAAATAAATGCTCACTTTTTAGCCTTCATACAAACAAAAACAAAAGATATGTGAACGCACAGTCAAATAAATAATCCAAACTCTCAACTGTGTTATTTTCTGTTAGTATTTACAATGAATGTATAAAGACTATATTTATGTCCACCAGTAGGGGTCAGTAGCGGTTCTGGTGTGTGCGTAATCACACAGAAGACATGTGACTGACTGTTGGCGGAGGAAGCCAACATTAATACGTAATATTAAGCCTTTCTGTTACATTTGCTGTTAGGTGAGAGAGTCAATCAAATTATTTGGCACTTGAAAACAGCCCACTGCTATTTAGCACTGGCTGTCTGTAGTGTAAGTAAGTAAGTAATCATTCACATTGTTGTTTTTTTTGAATACTTGAAGACACCTGACTGCTGCGCTCGTCATTCAGTGGCAAATTATGTGTATAGCTTAGCGAAATACTAGAAATAAGTAAAAAAATCATGTCACCGTTATTGAAATAATCTATATTGCGATATACTGTATATTGATATTGAATTATTGGCATGCCCTGTATATATGTATTGCTAATGTATTTTTAACCGTACAGCCCCCAGTACAATTGTGATGACACTAGCTGTGGAGACCAATAACGTTTTTTGAACCAGGCTGTAAACGTATATTTTTGCTGTAAAGTCGGACATTTTAACATGGGAGTCTATGGGGATTTACTCACTTTTGCAGCCAGCCTCAAGTGGCCATTTGATGAACTGCATGGTTTGACACTTCTGTGTTGTATTTACTTCTCAGAACCAGAGGTTGCCGCTTGGGTGTGACAGAGGAGGTCAAAGGTGCCTTGGGGCTGACAGTGATTGACAGGTTGCCATGACGTCTGTGGTGCTGTGGTTCTGACCCGGGACTCCTTGGCGGGCCCAGTCAGCAGAACCTGACACCATATCTCCCCCCCCCCCCCCCCTTCCCCAAGCGATTCCAATTAAAATATCCATGTTGTATCGTCTGATGATATATACAACTTTTAGATAATATTTTGCTGCATGTGTGTCTGACACCTACAGATGTGTGTGTGTGTGGTACCTATAGACAGGTGTGTGTGTGGTACCTAAAGACAGGTGTGTGTGTGTGTTTCTGTGGTACCTATAGACAGGTGTGTGAGTGGTACCTACAGGTGTGTGTGTCTGACAACTATGAGTGTGTCTGTGGTACCTATAGACAGGTGTGTGTGTGGGGTGCCTAGGTAAGTGTGTGTCTGTGGTACCTATAGACAGGTGTGTGAGTGGTACCTACAGGTGTGTGTGTCTGACAACTATGAGTGTGTCTGTGGTACCTATAGACAGGTGTGTGTGTGGGGTACCTAGGTAAGTGTGTGTCTGTGGTACCTATAGACAGGTGTGTGTGTGTGTGTGGTACCTAGGTAAGTGTCTGTGGTACCTATAAACAGGTGTGTGTGTGGTACTTAGGTAAGTGTGTGTCTGTGGTACCTATAGACAGGTGTGTCATCTCTGGCCCCTCCCCTTCCTTCCTTCCTTCCCCGCCCCCCCGACCGCCCATCAAGGGATTAATCTGCTGCCAGACAAAACCAAAAGCGACCACGCAGGGTCCCACAAGGGCAGCTTTTTTCTGCGTGTGTGTGTGTGTGCGAGGAGCGTATGCTTGTGTGTGTGTGTGCGTACGCATGCGTGTGTGTGTTTTGTGCATGGGCTTTTACGTGTGTTTGTGTGCGTGCGTGCGTGTGCGCATATGCCTGTGTGTGTTTTGTGTGTTATATAGTCTGATGTAGTTATCTCTTCTGCCAACTACTATGCTAATCTGATATGCGCCAGCCCCCCCCCCCCCCCCCCCCCCGCGCACTTTCCCCTCCTCTCCTCCGGCTATATTTACCTGCAAGCCATGCTGCCTGCTTGTCGGAGGGTGAGGTGGGATGCGAGCTGGGCTAATTCCCCTTCATGGGGGTGGGGGGGGGGCTCCCAGACTGACTCCTCCTGTAGGTGCAATTATACTGGACCGGCTCAGCCTAGCGCTACAGGTCGGGAGATGGGCGCACCAAGGCGCACCATCTCTTCCCGCTGTTAGTGGACCAGGACACAGATGGGAGAGAGAGAGAGAGAGGGAGGGAGAGAGAGAGAGAGAGAGAGGGAGAGAGGGAGAGCTCAGAGAGCACACACATTGCTTCTGTTATCTGTTAAAATATGACTTTAAAAAGTTTGAAAACTACTAGGGGCCTAGGGGAAAACGAATTAAAGAGTAACTTCACCCTAAAATGAGCTGTAAACTATGTCTGAACTGTGATGAAACACATCAATGCTGGTGTTAATATTGCCGAAATCCCAATTTTAAGAAGAATCTGCAATTTACGGGCTGAAAATAGCCATCAATACATGTCATGTTCATTTAAAAATCGCCCAAGGAGCTGGCTGGCCTACTGAGTGTACTTTTTGAGCACTCGTGTTTCATTTAATTTAAATGTGAGCGCCCTCTAATCAGTGGTGGGCTATGCAACTTCCACAGCCACTATCCTTGACTGGGAAACTATTGCGCCAGGAGTTTCTTGAGACGACGCTCATTTTCAAATATATGGCCCTCCCCCCTCACCCATCCCCCCCTTCCCCCCCGATCACCCAATAAATCAACCCATAAATGTTAGTAGCATAAACAATGCCAGCATGTAGCTTCCATAGCTTATGCTACTCTCACAGTAGTAGACTGCAAGCTACACTACATGCTAGCATGTGGAGAGGCAGCCTCTCACGCAGCTGTGGCGTGGCACGAGCAGCTCAGGTGAGCGTAATTGAAGGTAATTGCACCCGGCGGCAGTTAGAAAGCAATCAGAAACTTTGGATATAATCGCCTTCCTTCGCTCACAGGCAATCGAGACCTAACAATAGCAGCAGACGCACCTGGGCTATGTCGGAGACGTTAGCGTGTGGCTTCAGTCAACCTTTGTGTGTGTGTGTGTGTGTGTGTGTGAATTCTAATGGGGAACCCCCCCACCAACATGTGTGACTGAAATTGTTCTCCGCCACTAGGGGGCTGTTTTTTATTTTTTTATATCGACCTCTGAATGAATGGAAGTCTCCCGAGATTTATCGCCAATACAGTATGGTCAATAAATATGGATCAATTTTGTTTGTACAATGTTAAGGCTGGATCTAAGAAGGGTATGTCTCGCCAAGTCAACCAGTTGTGAGACACCAAATCAAGTCTACCAATCGTGAGAGTACCGCACACAAACCAACCTCCAGAACTCCCGCCTGCATAACGTCCATTCACAAACCTGAGGCACACACACTACATCCATATTTGTCTACAGTCTCGGGTGCATATGTCAGCTTGTGAACTAGCTTGTATGTGAGTGTGTCTGCACGTGTGTGGATGTGTGTATGTGCACATGCGCGTGTATGCGCGCACAATCGCGTGTGTGTGCGAGCGCGTCGACAGGGTGAGGCTGTATTATGCCACCCCACCTAGAGATGGTAAATTGGTGTGAAGCTGCAGCCAGCCACATACTGTATTCTGGGGTGTGCTTTGTCACCGAGCCAGGATCTCTGTCAGCCCGTGTAGGAGCCATGTGTTGCATTTGTCTTATTATTTTACCTGGCTTCGTCGCCAATTGACAGTGAAAGTGCCGTTTATACTGTGGTGTTGTTGTTTGTGCCGATGTTGCATGTGGAGGCAGTGTCTTGACGGGGTTACATGCGTTTCTATGTCGTCACTACCTGCAGGATTGTTTTAGTTGTGCACTTTATGCAACAAATAAGCACTATTTATTCTACGTCACTGAAGGACTATTGTAGTGTGCATCGTATGTGTGGGACGCGTGTGGTCATTCAGCACATACAATATGTACCCCACCACAAACACACATTGAGAAAATGATTGCTGTTGTTTGCACTACACTCGTATACACTTCTCTAATGTAATACCCAATAATACACAAGTAAAGTAATATGTAGTTGATATTGAGATGAAAAATGCATACATTAGGCACTGTAGCCAGCTCTGAGAGTCCTGCACAGATAGGCCTATAGTGTCATGCCCAGTGCATGTGTTAGCAGCATGTAGTAAGATTGTGTATAGAATTAAGTGCAATAGTAATACTTTATTTCATCTAAGAATAGCGTCATGCACAGTGCAGAGTCATAGCGCAGCACTTCATGTAACGTACATTTGTTTCTGTGTGATGCAAGTAAGCTATAAGATATACGGTCAGATAAAGAAGTCAACAGTACTTTTATAATACACATGCCGACTAGGTCATGTTTATTCCAAGTGTGTGACACATGCGGCTGATAAACACGTGTGTGACACTCGGAGAAGGTGAACGTGTCAGTATCAACCTGTCATCGCAGCCCCTCGGTGGTGGCTTTCTGCTTTAGTCATCGCAGCCTGTGAGATTGTGTCACGAGCGAGACACATGCAGTGTGTGTGTGTGTGAGAGAGAGAGAGAGAGAGAGAGAGAGAGAGAGCACAACATGTAATGTACTGTATATGTGAGAGAGAGAGAGAGAGCACAACATGTAATGTACTGTATATGTGAGAGAGAGAGAGAGAGACACACATATTGTAATGTGTGTTTGTGTGTGTGTTTCTTCATGTTGATAGTCTCAAGATGCCAGCCTCATGCTGGTAAACAAACCAATAACAAGCATCTTGAAGCCCCCTTGCACCCCTCCCCCTCCATCGTCCCACGTTCCACGTGCACTCTCCTGGAGTCGCTGTGCACGTGTATGTGTCCAGGGCCATATGGTGTCCACCTGGACCGGGCCCTGACAGACAGAACGCTGGGGGGCGGGGGGGAACAGGTTACTTTAACCCCTTCACCGCTATATTGACACACAAACACACACACACACCCAGAGACATGTATGCACCCACACACACACACCCACACACCCAGAAACATGTATGCACCCACACACCCAGAGACATGTATGCACCCACACACACACACACACACACACACACCCAGAGACATGTATGCACCCACACACACACCCACCCACACACACACACACACACACTGCAGCTGGTAAAAGTAGCAATATGCCACATTTGATTTAATGGAACAGTTTTTGATGATTGCAGCAGGAAGGTAATTTGGCCTCAAGTACATTCTGTAAACCACACACACACATATACAGTACTATCACCCACACGTTTGTGAGACAGCAGGAATTTGCCTCACAACCACAATGAGGGGTGCACCTCTAACAAGGCACTTTATGGTAGCAGTCCATTCTCCCTCCATTTTCCGTTGTCACGACACCGGGAAGAATGCCTCAATGGATCCCCACCAAAGCGGAAACCTCCGGTGCTGAGCAATGCATACAACGTGCCAAACCCTGCAGTTCATCGAATGGCCACTAGAGGCTGGCTGCAAAATATTTAATTCCCCTAGACTCCAATGTTAAAATATACAGTGAAAATAAACATGTTTCACAGCATGGTCTCTATAGATGGTGTCCCCGAAATATAACTAATCCATTATAATGAATAGAGGGGCATCACAGGTGGAGTCAGGGTGCCTCCTCCACATTGCTCCTGCTGTACTGTACACTGCTAATCTCCTCCTCTGTGTGGAGGCAGCGAGGCGTTAAGTGAGGCCCCAAGCACCAATAGGAAGCCTTGCCTCCGGTTGCGTCGTCGCGGTGCGTTAACAGAGAATTTTACACACAGCGCGTAGTTGTATTGTCTGTATTGTATTACTACCTTGATGGTATAGCATAACGAGGAACGGTACGGCTAGATAAGTAACGGTAGTCGGTAGACGCAATATGGATGTTTGACGAGGTAGGACAATCTGACGGGCAGGATAGAATGTCACACACTGGCACTTCTCACCAGTCAGTCGCGGTGGTTGTGTAACCTCTTCATCTGCCTATGCCCGCTGACCGTCCAGCAAGCACATCGACCCCCTCCTTCCCCGCTCTCCCCCCTGCTCCCCGCAAGGCACCATGGGAGACCGTGAAGGGCGGGCCAGGTGCCGTGTCAGAGTGCGCAGCAGTCATCTGCCGTCTGTATGTCGGCGTTGCACAGTGCAGACGGCTTATGGGTCAGGGTAGCAGCAAAGATATTGGACTATAGCAAAGATGGAGACTGCTAATGCATTTCAATGGACGCCTTTCAAAACACTCAAGGACATCTTACATTGTACTGTACATAGGCAATATAAAGATCAATATAAAACATTTAGTAATAGTATTGGACATATATATATATATACATTTTAGAAACCATATACAATTAAATCAAAAAGATTTGGCAAATATATACAAAATAAAATAATAGTCCATGCTTATTGGGAGGGCAGGGGAGGCAAGACAGTGTAAAAAAGGAAGAGAAGACCTGTAGAGGAGGAGCGGAGGGATCGGGAGGGAGAATATGCCAGGAGAAGGTCAGAGAGGTAGGAGGGAGCCAGATTGTGAAGGGCCTTGTATGTGAGGAGGAGAGGACATCATGTCATTATGTTTCATGACATGGACATGCAGATAGACAAACGGACATTACAGGGTGGCACGTGGCCCAGTGGTAGACCAGGGTGATACCCCGCTAACTCCTCACCAAGTGTCGAGGTGTCCTTGAGCAAGGCACCTGACTAACTGCTCCCGGTGTTCAGGTGTGTCCTTGCATGGCTGACATCGCCATTGGTGTGTGAATGTGTGTGTGAATGTGTGTGTGAACGGGTGTGTGAACGGGTGTGTGAATGTGAGGCAAATAATGTAAAGCGCTTTGGATAAACGCGCTTTATAAATGCAGCCCATTTACCATGACGTAAACATTCACCAATGCAGCGGGTCCAGACCCTATTCACAGAGTGAACTTTGGATCTAGTTACACCAGGCTACAGGTTGACAGAGGGACAACAAACAGATCAAAGCAAAGCAAACGTAATTTGAGCTAATCAGTCCACCTCTGTGCATACGTGTGTGTGTGTAAGTGTGTCTAGTCTTTTATTCCATCCCCTTCAAGGTGAGTGTACTCTCCTCTCTACCCCCACACCAAATATAGAACCCACGCTGATATTTGCACTGTGTATTGTCACAGCCGCGTTGAGGTGGGGGATTCCAGAGAGCACAGAACCTGTCCTGATTGAGAGGCTAAATTATTTCCATATGCAAACAGAAGAGAATAAGAAGGAGAAAGGGGCTGTTTGACGATTTAAAGGCAGGGTCTGTCATTCTCGAGAACGCTTGCTAACGTCGAGCTCAAAGCAAAACAAAACAACCTCAGAAGCATTGCAAAAGTTCTAGGGCATTGTTGTTTAGGGCTGAACGATTTTGGAAAAAAATCTAATTGCGATTTTTCTGACAGATATTGCGATTGCGATTTGCGATATTTTTTTAAAATCAAGATTTAAGTTAAATATATATGTAACATATTTAAAACATGTTATGGA
>JAODTR010067023.1:0-16198 GCA_025399935.1 Amblyopsis rosae
GGGGTCCCTTGCTGAAGCTGCTGCCCCCGCGACCCGACTCCGGATAAGCGGATGAAGATGGATGGATGGATGAACTGACTGACATCAGTTAGTCCTATATGTACTGTAAATGGTGTATAAACATTACTTCTGCTTCTTCTTTCTTTTGATGTTTAGTGCAAAAAGATGGCACAGCAAGTTTACAACCGATTATGCATTCATTTAGATTGTTCTTTTAAAGAGACTATACACGTAACATCCCAATGCCCTTATAATAACGTTATGAAAGCCCCACATTTCCCATTCTATCTCATATGAGAAAGGCATCGGTTTCTCTGATGTTGGCAGTTTATATTCAAACTACGATGCCTTCCCTCAGACCACAAGGGAAATGAATAAATGATTAAAGCTTAGAGGAGAGAGTAGAGTGGTGTATTGCTAAATGACAGGCTACAGTCGCCCAGCACTGAGGGTTAGCCTATGTCTAGTTGCTATGGAGGGGGAGGGCTGCGAATGTTGACAGGTGCCCGATAAAAACACACTTGCAGAATACCTGCTGGTTATGATAAAGGTAGTCCTGTGACGATGTAAAGAGAAATGCTCTGACTGCACTGTGAAGAAATCCATTCTGAAATTAAATTCTGATATTATAATAGGAGTTGGTGATAGTGGCAAGTATAACAGTGATCTTAGTGAAGGGCTTGGTGATATTTAGATGAAAAATTGTATATGTTCAATTTCTATAAATAAATAATGATTATTTTTAACAATATTTTCAATTACCAAAACAATCATAAACATTGTGGATTTTAACCACTTGTTTATTTATTTAACCACCTTGTATTTAACCACCGGCCTTGTACCACTTTATTTATGAAGGCAGGTAATGTTTTGATATTAACACAGACTGACATGTTGTGTGCCTGTAAGCCAAAGGGCAGAAGTGACTAATACCATGATTTTTATATTCCCTCTTGGAAGGGATGGTTTTATTGTACAATTTACATGCAACTGTTTTCTGATATAGGTCAGACTGAAACAACATAACTGCCATATTTGTGAGCTCAATGCTGTGTTGCCGTGTTGATGGTTCAACTTTCTGTCCTTCATAGAATGCTCTTTTATCAAGGCTGTTGACCCATGCTTAGGGTTTGTTCATTTGTTCATGTTTGCTATGTGCTTCCCTGCATGGTTTGCATTTAAACCTGGAGTGGGCGATTGTACGCTAATACATTTTTTTGTGACATTTGGCACATTTTCTCCTTATGGTCCACTAGTTGTGTTTATTTCTACACAACTCTGGCTCTGTAAATGGGAATAGTAATGCAGACACAACACTATTCCAGCCTTGGCAATAAATGTTGTGGTCACATATTTTGAAGGAGCACCCTATATGGTGTTGAAGGGAGAGGTGTTTTGACTAAGTTCAACTACTTTTCTACTTTCTACAATCTACTTTTATTGCATTTGTATGTGAAACTATTGAACATTCTATCAAACAAGTGTCTATCAAGGAAGCCTACATAGGCTATTAACATTGTTTTATCACCATGGTCCAAACCTTCCTTCTCATTTCTATGATCACTGATAAGCTCTTATAGAATATTGCTACTTTGTAGATACTGCACATACTGTAGCTGTTAGACTTGACCGACTGTATTGACAAATGACATAAACTGGAAAGTGACCGGAGAGCGGCAACCTTTCCTTACTTAATGGAATGGAAAGAAAAGTGAAATGTAGTTTGTGAATTCAATGAGCTCTGGGACCCTGAAATTTCACACTACCTGTTTTTGATTTGGATCTGTTACAAAGTTCTAGAAGCTTCTGTACCAACCTGATTGTGTCATCTTGCTACTTCAGGGAGTTTGAGCTCACTGAGGGCTGAGATATACTATAGCCATAGTTTCCCTTTAGAACTTATCAAAGGAGAACACCTGAATGTGTCACAGCGTTGTTCATACAGTAGTATTTTTAGTCTTTCCTGTCAAGCTATAGCTCACAAGTCTTAATACAGTACAGTCCATAAGAAAGGGGCTAAAGGTACAGTATTAGTGCTTAAGAATATGGCTAAAGATTTTTTTTGGCCTACACAATCAGAATAACTGATTTGCATTTACTGTTTTAATATATTGTTTTAATGAATATGTATAAAATTATTCACAATAGTCTATATTCTCCTATATATAGTCCCGAAAAAAAATTTCTGACAACCTTTTAAGTTTTACGTTCACTCCTTACATTCTACTACGTATATCTGTACTTTTCACTCAATGTATATTTTCAAAACAGGCTACTTACTTTAGTGTTTATGTATTTGAAAACAATTGAGAGGAATTGTTGATTTGTTTTGCAGAATTGAGTGCCCCAATATCATCAAGATCAATTTCAAACCAAAAGAGATTGGACAAAAACAGAAGAAAATACTATCCCTGGTAAACCTATTGGTGCATATTCCATAAATTACATAAGATGAAACAGACAAGAAAGGATCTTATACAGTAATTCATCTGTGTGATCAGTGAAATATTTACTTTTACAACATCAGCAAACATTGCCGTCAAGCAAAGGAAGGCATGTTCTTTCTACAGTAGTCGCACATTAATCTCGTACTACAGTTAGTAGCCTACTATATAGGGCTGCACGATTAACCGCATCGCAATCGAAACCGCGATATGGCGTTTATGTAACCGCAAAAGCCTCTGATTATTTATGAATCTTAACGCACTGCATGCATGGCAACCTGCGTGTATTTGCTGCATACAAGCATAATAAAGATATTGAGATATAGGTATCCAGTCAATTTAGGCCCCCCTGCCTTGAGAAGCGCAATGTGTTATAATAACCACGCCAACCAGGGCTCAACCGCAGTAGAGTTCTTTATTTGCCCTGCATTGCGTGAAGTCGACTCTTTGCCTGTCTATTTTTGTCTCCTTAACGGCTCGGTTTTCCGTGTTTGGGCAGATAGACAACTCCGTGTTGTCCTCGTCCACTCAGTTACATATAATTATTTTGAAAATGTAAGCAAACTAGCATGCAGAGGCTGACATGATGCAAAAGAAAAATGCAAGGTCTGGTGTTATTTTGAGATCAGTGATGTTGCAGAAAGGTAGGCTACTGTATAAAACATGGTTGGACTACCCATCCTGCGAACAGGTAGATTTCCCAAATGACCCGTCAAATGACCCTTCATGTCCTCTGGACAAATACAGTGTGTAGCATTTGTTTTTTGTATCATATAGGGGCATAGTCAATTGTTGCTTAGTCCAAATTAAAAAAGTTAAGTTTGATGGGCTGGCAGAAATGCCTTAGATTTTGTTTTTTGCATAAATGTAAGAAATATCATTTTGAGACTTTGTTTAATTCCATTGAATTTCTTATAATCGCCAACATATTTCTGTAGGCCTATATGTTTTGTTTTTTCTTTGCTAATTGGCAAAGTGGTTTGATATGACCTTCTACCACTACATGTCACACTAGGCCACCAGCATAAATTAATTATATGCTTAAGAAATACAGTAGCTACTCCTCTAGCCTATATAATCAACCTAGTGAAACCATAATGATCTTGCAAGCTTCAGTTTGACTTTGCCATGAGAGGCTTCAAATAATGGCGTCTGTGACCAACTTACCATTTAGTGTCGTACTAATAGCTACGGGCGTTATTTAGGTGTGACAGCGAAAGCTACTTGAAAACCACAATGTTCATCCAATCAACTTCTAAACATTTTTTTGAAAGTTAAAACTGTTTTGATGGATGGTTTCCCAGATGTACTTGTGTCTATATATCCATGTGGCATATCTACATCCAGTATTTAATACTTTAGTGCAGAGCACTAAAGACCTAAAGCACTTTGATAACAAAAGGAAACAGAATTATGAGAGCTGCTTGCTATATCGCATAATCGCAATATTTGCCAAACTAATCGCAATAATACTTTTTGATCAAATCGTGCAGCCCTACTACTATACCGGTACCGGTGTTCTGTCTATCTATCATCCATAACTATAATGCCATACCTGTCAGCTTTTTCTTTTGCGCAAATAATAGTTATATCTGTCCATCGGTCCTACAGTCAGATATTCCTACTACTTTCAAAATACAGCGACTTTAGACCTTGTCAAGATTTGATAACTTACAAATTTACTGGTTGTGTTTTGTTTATTTAACGATCTGTGCTTGACCATACTCGCGTGTATGTTACATTGCATCATGTGTGACATTTATTAATGAGCTGTATATGGTAGCCTACTCTACTGTTTGCCTGTGGCACAGTTATTTTAAACACACATTTTATGAAAGGATATACATTTTTTCTCTGTTTATCTGGACTACTGTAGCCAAAGATCTCTCCTATGATTGCTCAGCTTCTCCGTTTCTTTCCCTTGGTGTTATAGAACAGTCGGGATTGTGCAGAAATTATTCCAAGCGTTTTTTTTTTTACTTCTACAACCGTTTATAATCAGTGGAGCCTATAGCCTACCATGTTTGGCTGTAGTGGTTTTAGTCAAATCTAACATTAACTACAGTAGCTAGCAAAAACAGTTGATTAAATGGCAGTGATGAGGTTGTCTGCTGTCAATGATGTAACTGGAGAGCTGGTATTGATCAACTGTTCAATGCACAATACTGACTTCAATATCTATAAAATGGCCGCAACAGAATATGCTGACGTCAGGCCATTAGTATGTATACTTGTGGACAGTTGGTGAAGAATTGTGAGGATTCCAGGTCTGCATTATAATCAATTTTAATAGTGTGATATACGCATTCAGTAACTGAAAACTAGGTGTAAAACTAAATCAACATATAATGCTCAAACATGTCCCTTTTCCATGTGAAAATTGTTCCTTCTAATTTTACGCTGTACTCTCCAGAGCTAGCATGCAGAATTGTGTCCCAGTCTTTCTCTATGGGATTCTTTTGTAGTGTGGAAAGGTCTTGAACATGCTCTCACAAGCATGCGTGAATCAATAATGCTATGTATTAGCCAGGGCAATCCATTAGCCATTGTTGCATTTAGGAAAGGCCTTGTGGGGCATCATGGTATTGCTTAGATCTTCCTAAGAAATGCTGCTGGCAACATGCCAAAGTTCACATTATAATCAGCATCACAATATTGACTATCCATAATGACTCGTTCTCATTTGATAAACCTTAAAAAATATTGATGTGCAACTCTGAACTCCACTTTTGGAATGTACAAATACAACGAATATGGAGGGGCTGTCGTTTAAACTCCTTGAAGTTTAAAGGTGATATATATTCTTTAGTTTAAAATATTGAAAAAACAACGAGAATTATCCATCCATCCATCTTCTCACGCTTATTTGGAGTCGGGTCGCGGGGGCAGCAGCTCTAGCAAGGCACCCCAAACCTCCCTTTCCCGAGCCACATTAGCAATCTCTGACTGGGGGATCCCGAGACATTCCCAGGCCAATGTGGAGATATAATCTCTCCACCTAGTCCCGGGTTTTCCCCGAGGCCTCCTCCCAGCCGGACGTGCCTGGAACACCTCCCAAGGGAGGAGCAGAGTGGGCATCCTTACCATATGCCCGTACCACCTCAACCAGTGAGATATAAGAAATATCAGTTTTGATGTTATGTCGAAGACATAGGGGAAAACAATGAAAGTTGGTGTATTGATCTGTTTCTAAAGTCTCAAAACTTGCTGGACTCACAGAAGCTGAGAGAGGCGAAATGGTGCTATTCAAAATGACAACCTGAGTTGAGCAAGGAAGGGAAAATGCAATGTGACACCGCGGCCGAGTTTATGCCTCACTTCAAAACACCAGCCTGTCCTTTGGTAAGGCTGAGTTTTGATGCGGTGGTCGGTGCTCTTCACAGCAAGAAAAGCCTTTTATCAGTCACTCATGGCAGCCTGTGAATTTGTGGGGTGGAGGGTGTCTCTGTAAGCCACTCCACCTCTCACTACTTGCACTGCTGGTTGCCGATAGCTAGCCACCAGCCATCAAGAGACACTGTTACTAAACTGTCTTTTCTTGACTGTATTGGAGGTCTTATTGTGAAGCAAAAGACTACTTAACAGGGCCTCACAACAATGTTAGCACATTTATTCTCTAGTGCCAGCATGGCCATATTCCCAAAAGGTTTAAAACACGTTATTAAAGTGGTATATATATATATATATATATATATATATATATATAGTTTTTTAGTTACATAATTGCAGAAAAATATTACATTCAGAAATGTTTTCTGACACTCAAACAAAAGAGCAATGAACATTTATTTGTATGCTCCATGTGCAACATATGGGTTACTCAGAGTGCTGTATATCACTGCCTTACATTCACCCATTCACACATCCGTTCACACACAGTCGGCCACTCAAGACGCCAGCATCCAACACATCGAGAGCAGTTATGGTTACATAGTCTCTCAGGGACACCCCGACACTTATGCAAACTGCTCTGCCTCCTGTGCCACTGCTGTACAGTATTGTTGTGGCAGTGGGCTTGGCTAAAGCATAAATCTCCTAACACTATAAAATCATAATGTAATGCAAGTAAATTGTATATTTATGATATGTCATAAATATATCCTTTTATATAAAAATATTGTTTAGCCTTTGTCCCACTTGCATGGGGTGCTTATACTATTTAGGATAATGAAATAATATAACTATGATTCATTATGAAGTGATTAATGTACACCAATCATTTTTAAACCATACAGCCATAAGGCCCCATGTTAGTATCTTACATTTAGAGTGAATACAGCAGTGGTAACCTTTTTCTTTTTGTCTTTTAAACAAATGTGATTATTTGGATAGGGTTATGCATAAAACATAATACAGGAAATAGTTACAGTACATCTCACCTAAACATTGACCTTGCTCAATCTGAATTGGTAAATGTATTCTGTCTCTCTGTGACCTGAACATGTCTTATTAATAACACTTTGACTTGAACAGAGATAAATCCTTCACCATGCCTTCAGAGCTCATGCTGAACTTAAGATAACTTCTGTACCTGGGAACCTCAGTATCAATATGGAAGAGGATGGGTGGGGGGGAAAGTTTACGGCTGCCATAAAGATGACCTTGTATGCTAACCTGTGCAGCTTGTCCGGTGTGTGTGTGTGTGTGTAGTAGGCGTCGTTTGTCTACATGAGGTGTGGGTGGTTGCCTGTTATGGTAATCCTTCTGGCTGTGTTTGCTGTCAACCTATGATGTGCGCATACACGCATCTCTAGTCAATCTAGTGTACCGTAGCTGTAATTAGTATGACCTGTCAAACATTCTCTCATAGAGTGGAAACCTTCAACCCAAGTGTACAGGAGAGCACTTCCAATGCTGTTATCAGCCATTTTTCAATAGTAAACCACAAGGGTGATGCAGACTTGCCAGTTACTGGTATAACGCCAACACGACCATCATCCGCATTTGGAGATGGAGGCGGAACAGAGTTTCCGAGGGTGAGATATGACGGCACTTTCAAGAGGCCAGTAAAAGGTTATAGCGTGATAAACCATTCCCGGGAACTGTAAAACCAAAGAAAATATGATTACCCCTTGAAGCCTTGATCTGCAGCAGGGCTTTCTGCGTCCTCCGTGTTGAGCTTGACTCCTTACAGTGACTCTCGAACGTTCAACAGGGAGGATTTTAAAAGTATGACAAATCAATTGAGCATGTGGGGAAAGTGATGGGTTTGATATCCCAGACTTGACGACCTTGCTTTTTTCCCCGTCTCAATGTTCTTCTATTGTTTTTTATTTTTATTTATAATTTTTTTTTTCTTTCTTTCTCGCACACAAATACAGACTCCAAATGGCACTTTATGGCATGGCCTGTTTGATTCATATACCTGTCTGGAATCCAATTTCACTTTAAGCAGGACGTAGAGTCGCCACATTTATCACTATAGCAACACAAAGGGAAGTAATGCTTGCAAAATCATTTCAAAGCACATGGTTTATATGGGGCACGTTCAAATGGAAAAATGTTGTTATTATGAACAATACATTGGAATGAACAGATTAGACTGCTTTTAGTTTAATTAGCTCAATAGGATTTGTTCAGTCAAAGTAGATATGATTCAACTGTCTGTGATTGCCAGCTATGTGATGGCATGTTTTTGTTGTGAATGTGGGTTAGAGGATAGCATCCATTCTGCTAACTACTACCATGGTAACCAGAATACAATGGTTGGTGTGACACTGTTATACTGTATGTACAGCATTTAATTGTGTGGTGATTTGGACCAGTGTTAGAATTACCCACCAACTCCCGGGGGGGCCCACTTTACAGATGTAATTTTGTGGAGTGGGGTGGACATTATGAAGCGGTGGGGGGTCTGGGATCCTCTCCCAGGACATTTTCAGGGTCAAACTCTTAATTTCCTGCATTTTGGTGAATATTGCCTCTTATTGTCCAAAAATGCGGTTCGCTAAGGCCTATCACACATTTAACACGGTAATTAATCGATTTACGTTCCCCTGCTAGACAATATGCTAATCTTGAATCAGCTGATATGCAATGCAAAAACTGCGTGGCTGGCTGTTTAAAGAGCGGAACAACAATGAACGAGAATGTCACGGCAACCAGAACATTTATAAAGGACTTTATAACAGAAAATGATAATCGGCACAGGTAAGCTGAATAATGGGAAACACATAAATAAATCTAATAATAATAGTCAAGGCTTAATCAGACGCACCCCTGGCGATACAAGAGCAAAAGTTAATTTCTTACGTTAATTTAAGTTGCGCACCGTATTAAATTAATGGTGTTAGGCTAAATACTGTGATGCGGTCTACAAAATCGGACCTGAGAAAGGCTCTGCCACACACTCTGTCTGTGCTCTAACATACATGAACATGAAAGTAAATATATGAATGGCCCCCCCAACCTGTGATTTTAAGTTGAACTAGGGATGCCCTGGCCAGAACTAAGGGGGCCGGGCCATCCCAGGCCTCAGCGTAATTTGAACACTGATTTGGACTGTTAGAATATTTTAATGTGCTCTGTGATGTGGGAATCAGTGTCACCCATTGGTCAACTCCAGCAATATGTATTTTGAACCTCACCCTGGCACTTAGGTTCTGACACACTGGTGAGACATAGCACCTGCAACTATGGCTAGTTTCTATATGATCGGTATCTACCGGACCGAATTGAATTAATTATTTATGTCTTTCTAAATATAGCAACGCTACCGATCATATGCCTATGTTTACCTGCAATGTATGCCGGTGCGACAGCATGTTTGCGCCGCAAAAGACCTTGTACCTTTTATTCATTTAATCTAGAGACTGTAGCTACTGTATAAATTGTCACGTAATCTACCTCCTGGTGACACATGTCTGCGGGGTTGTCGATTCTATTTAGTGCCAGAGGAAGACGTCAAGTTACTCAACATTCGCACATTGAGCGTCAATATCTTTAAAAATTAAAACGCACAGAGCAAATCTGTTTGCATAGCCCAACTATTGTAAATCTAATAATATAATAATACATACGCATAATACATAATATAATATAATGTATTATATGTCATGCGCAGAATGTTTTCAACATGAGCATATTACTCATTAAAGGGGTTAATACATAAATTAAAAGAAATTAAATTGTCATTGACGTGAATAGGTGCTCGTGATAATCATGGACGTAGGCCTAGTTGTGGGTCGGAGGGTGTCAGGTGGAGAAGCGTATGGGTGCCATCTCAGCTTTTTGCAGATGATGATGTCCTTCTTCACACTGGGACCTCCAGCAGGCTTTGGAACGGTTTTGCAGCGGAGTGTGAAGCGGTTGGAATGCAAATCAGGGTCTGAGGCTATGGTACTCTCCCGGAATAGGGTGGTTTGTCCCCTCCAGGTGAATGGGGAGAATTTGCCCCAGGTGGAGGAGTTTAGGTATCTCAGGGTCGTATTCACGAGTGAGGCTAAAAGGGATCGTGAGATCGACAGATGCTTGGGTGCAGCAGCTGCAGTAATGCTGGCGTTGTATTGAACTGTCGTGGTGAAAGGGGAGCTGAGCCATAAGGCATAGTTTACAGGTCTCCGTGACCCGGGAGGAACTTAAAGTAGAGCCTTCCCTCCGCACTGATAGGAGCCATGAGGTGGTTCGGGCACCTGATAAGGATGCAATGACCTCCCGCTGGAGGTGTACCAGCCACAACCAACTGGGAAGAGACCCACCCCGTGGCAGACCCATGACACGCTGGAGGGATTATATCTCCCAGCTGGCCTGAGAGCGGCTGGTGGATGTTGCTGCAGACAGGGATACCTAGGCTGCACTGATGACCCTGTTGCCACTGCAACCTTAGTGGAGAAGTGGTCAAGGTGATGGATGGATGGGTGAATAAGTGCCACATGCACATTTACTTATAAATAAAATCCCTACTGCATAATATTCCTTAATTTACCAGGTTTCTGAATTTTGTTTTCCTAAAGACATTTCCACCATATATTGATGCGTAGAAATTCACCAGAATGGAGGAAATTCAGTTTCAGTTTCAAAATGTTCTGTGGCACGACACCCAGACCCTCCACTTAATGTGTCCCCACCAACAACAAAACCTAATCCCAAAATCAAAACTGCAAATTCGATTTTGCCTAAAATGTAATTTGGTCAAATATTATTGCCTTCATCACTGTGGACCAATTATCTTGTTTAGAGTAAAAGCATGCACGTGATTCTAATATACAAATTTAGAACATGAATCAATGTGTCAGAAAAGTCAAATGTGTCCAGGTGCAATACAATAGTGTTTTAACGGTGGTAAGCAGCACCAACAAATAGCTTTTACAAAATGTCTAGGTTCCCTTAGTTTCCCTTACAACCAGCCCCTAAAGGAACATGTTTTATACAGTACTTCGTTAGGGTTCTCCATCTCTGTATAATCCCAGAGGAAAGTCTACCTCGATGGCACCGAGCGGCCGCCCACCCCATAAAACACTGAGAATGAGTCACTGATTTTCTCCTGGGTTTCTGTGGAGAATTAGGGAGAAATGACTTAGCATCATGACGAGACATTGCTAATCAATTACTCAGCAGGGATTTACTCACTATGCTCTAAAATGGAACACAGAAGCCATTCGGCATCGCTAATGAAGCTGTTGGCCATAGTCAGACGGAATATGCTCTGTACGTATAACGTGTATTCCCACATAATATACTTTGAAAGCAGAAGACACCACAAACTGTGTGTACCTGTGCATCGAGCGCTTCATGTAAATCACGCGTGCACCTGTGCATCGAGCGCTTCATGTAAATCACGACACTGATTCATTGCAATTTGATTCACAATGGATTTGTTTAATTCACTGAGCAGCGACAAAGATGCTTTAAGTGTGGTTCTAATGGCTGAGCGTCTATTCATTAAGTGGGTCAATTGATTCCAAACTCAAGGGGGCTGGAGGCCTCCAATAACCTCCCTTTCTTCCTTCTAGTTTACTTTCTGTTTGCAAAGACAGAACCCCTCTGGGGAAAGCCTGCAGTTCATCAAATTACAGCATTGCTGTGTTTATCCATCAATCTGCACTACACGCGGTAAGACACTTTCAGGGGGCTTCTGCATACGTGCTGTGTTTTATTAGCTTTGTTCAAAATAACAACACAGGATGACATTTTCATAATGTAAGCAAAATAACCAGGAGAGAACCACCCACCAACTACCACTAGATAGAATGCACCACTGAGTACTGTTGCATCAGAATAAAACACCTAGCCAAAAGTCACATTGACATTTATACTGTAGTTCAACAACATTCAATTTCCTGAGTGGGTGCCTTTTTGTAACGGTGTGTAGACAACATCAACAACAAACGGAGGAGATCAGATGTCACACCTATTGCTGTGTCAGGAATAACGCATTATATGGAATAACAACAGACACTTATTAGTTTCTTTTAGGATAGGTTGAAGACAGCCTTGGTAGATGTCTGTCTCTAGGCTAGCCTTGACTTACACATACTAGATATGGAAGGCACAGAGAATATACATGGACCTACACATGAATATGAACACTGTATCGTCCCATCTTTGACATTGGTTATAAACACACTGTACTGTTTTATGACACGCACACACACCAGGCTCATAGACAGACTCTGATGAGTTGTGATCTCCGTGTTCTGATGTACCAGTGGCCAAATTCAAATGGAAAGAAGTGAGAACTATATTGCGCTCCATGATATATATATATATATGAAATTACCAGTCTATTATAAATATAGAGGAAAGGGGATTCTCTATGATAACAGTTTTACCATGATCAGATATAGAAATGCAGTATGAAGTAATTTTCCCTACTACCCTTTCACAGTCTTGTGGGCTCAGTGCGAGAACATATGAGCCAATTTACTGACAGACACTGCCAGAATAGCTAACAACACACAGCAAACAACATCGTGGCACATTCATATTTCCTTCCCAATGCTGCTAGATAAACAGAGCCTCTCTCTCTCAGACGCTTTAAAACACTCTGCTGTCTGTCTAGCTTGAGGGAGTCAGACTTAATTCTCTATGAAAATTATTATGAGCAAACGGGTCGTATTATTGCTCCCCAAACAAGGACTTTTGCAGGGATTTGTGGGTAACGACAGCATCCAGCTTGTCCAGACGTGCCCGCCAATCTAATTTTACATGAACACAAATGGCTCAGAAGAAATCCAACTTTTACGTGGAGAAAAGTGCTAGATTAGAATAGGAAGGATCCAGAGGCATTGCCAGAAGAGGGGGGCATTAACCATTCTTTTGCAGAGGGTTGAATTTATGCAGAGTCATTACGTCTCACTATTGGGTTGGGAACAGGAAAGAAAAAGAGGCGGGTTTTTGTATTGATTTAAAGTGTGAGATCTGCGATGGCGAATGATAAGTGAGCTGTGGGTTTCTACGTCTGTGATGTGATTCATCTCTATATTTCGCTCTATTTTGTCCCTCTCTTTTCCTCTTAATTTTCTTGCCGTCCCTTCAGGGGAGCAGAGCAATCCCTTAATGGGCTGCCCTTAGTCGCTGGCCATAGCAGTGCTTGGGTTAGACCCTAAAAGCCATTATCAGTGTGGCATGTGAACATTTAAGTGGGTGCGTGAAATATAGCCCGGGCATACCATGGAAAAGTAGCTAATGAATTGCTCCCTTAGAAAAGAGTATTTAGCATCTAGTTCTGTAATCACTGTGCCTTAAAAATACAATGGGCCTTGACCTTCCGTTCTACTCTCTTATATGAAATATGGCATTAGCGCAGAACTCTTTCAGTGGTTTAAATGTAACAATAAAGAGCATTAATTTGGCATAATGCTGAACATAGCCATGGGTTGTGCGACAATACAGTATACGCAAAATGAATGCAGTTAATAACAGGCAATACAAACTCCCCCTGTGACTTGCTCAACTCCTCCACCCGGCTTACTTGCGAGACCTCAATTATTAAACCCTGGGGACCTAGAATAGAAGTGGGAGCCAGGCTGTAGATTCAGCGATCAAAGGGAGGGTCCTTCTCTACCCTTTTACAGAGGCCTCTCATCTTAAAGATTGACTTTTTGCCTAAAAAGATTCTCTGCACCCAATCTCTCACTTTGTTCTGTCTTACAAAGGGCAACCTCATACTAGGGACGTGGGTTGGACCAAAAGCGCATTGGACACTTCACTAAGAACTTTTTATCTATTTTCGCATGGATCAGATCATTTGGTTTGGTTAAGGTGGAGGTGTAGCTATTGTCATAGTAACCTGTGAGCTATTGGTAGATGGTCACACACAAGTCAATTAGGGAGAATTAAGTTAGGCCTATTGTAAGTGACCTTGGAAAGAGTGGCCCTCAAAAAGCCTGTCATAGTTGTGGCACGTGTACTGTAAATGCATTCTCTGTAATGACCACAAAAGATGCTGTTTTGTGCTAAACCCATCTCGCTTTAGATTGCTTAGGGCAATATTATGAACCCGCTATTAACCCTGCAAGACCCATTTTAGTTTAAAGAAAACATCACTTAGCGCTCCAAAAAACACATTAGCAAATTTAAATTTTTATTTTTAAGACTACATTTGCATAGCCAATAGGTTATATTGTCTTGCCATTGATAGTAAATGTGTGTTTTTTTCTAAAGAAACATTTGTAAATCTGTATATTGGAGAGCTAAGTGACGTGGTAATTTTACAACAAGGGGTGTTACAGGGTTTTAACCTGGAGTGCCTTTGACTCGCACCACTCCAGCCAAGCGTAAAATATGTGGGGTGGAAGGTTGCGTAGTGCGGCCCCTGCTTTAGGGGCAGAGGCTAAAGGGAAAAATAACATATCTGGGGAAACCCAAATGGGTGCATATGGGGAGATGTAATGAGCATGTAATGACATGCTGGATGGCTTGTATAGAGAATGCAGGATCCCCAAAAACAGCCCAATTGAGATTAATGCGGCCCTGGGCTAGATGTCACAGGGAACCAACGGAGTGATTGGTGTGATTTCTCAAAGTGTTTCCACACAAAACTGTTAATATTCTTGCTGAGCAGGCATGCGTCTTTTATTCCCCATCTGGCCTGAGGTTTCTGAAGGACATATCCTGCTAAAGAATGACGGGGGTGTTTACCTGTTGGACAAGGATATCCCTGATGCTATTCACAAATCCCAGCTGTAGGGTCCTACTGTACTCCACTACGCAAGCACTTCTGCTGTCTATTGAATTATCCAAAGTTTCCAGGAGCACTCACTCAATTATTAAAGGAAGCAGCTATTCCGACCTAATAGAAATATTTTTGTAATGTGCAAAGATGCGCAGACAATGTGAATACACACACATCTACAGGGGTAAAGATAGGTAATGCATGCAACACTTCACACTTGGGTTCACTCCACGGTGACAATTTTTTATTTTTTTTATACTTTGAAAAGTATATGAGGTGGAAAGGAAAACATAGCGAGAGGTATAGTGATATTATTGCTCAACAAATATTTCCTAGAAAAAGAGAGCTCATAGACCCTAGTTTTCTAATATCGTAGCTGTTAAGCTACATCTTATGGTTCAGACAAATCGTAGATAAACATACAATTGCAATGTTCATTATATACCCACATTTACATATCCACTATACCACCAGAAGACAGACAGAAACATAACAAGTGTGGAGGCACACGTGCACAGAATATATGAACACAAACAATCGTGCATATTATGCACACACAGTAATGCACATAAGAACTGTCAATTTTCTAGAAATCTTCTTTCACTCGCCAATCCTCTTCAGCAAACACAGCCTTAATAACATTGCCCCTTGTAAGTGAACGTGATGTTGTGGGGCCTGGCTGATAAAGACCCATGTCTGTTTGTTACAAAATGCCACTGGTGTTGATATATCACTGTGTAAAAAAAAAAGATAGGGTAGCCAAGGTCACGCATATCTGCCAACAGACCCTCCCTTCCCTGCATAGGGAAGTCTGTTCATCATGTCTGATGGCGGCCTCTACACCCACTCGTTTTGAATTGCATCGGATACGTGTGTGCTGTGGTGTGTCATCTGTTGTTTAGCCAAGAGATGCTTGAGCGTTTTGTTTCTTTGCAAGCCATTCCCTTCATTGAGGTCAATGAGATCATATATTTCAGAGGAGCAGGTAGGCATCTAGCTCAGGGATGCGTACAGTATGATCATGTTGGGAGATCGAACCCATAATCTTTGAGCATGAAGTCAGCCACTTTAACCTGTGATTATTCTTGGTTGTCTAATTCAGTGTAGTGGGATCATGTCTTTTAAAATCTCACTTGTTCTTTGTGTTTTTGATAAAAAACACACAAAGGAGTGTGTGGGAGGTCTTTGACTTTGCTACATGGAATTTTGTGTAAAATGACACACAATGAAAACATCCAGCTAACAGAACAGACAGACTCAGCTCCTCAGGACATGGGCTGAGCAAGTCTTGAAATGCTTTCACAGGAATGCTTCTCACAGTGTGTCAAGTTGGCTAGTGGGTTGGTGAGTTTGCTCCATCTCTTTCCACCAGATGTTCCTTCTCAGTCCACCAGATGCTCAATTGCAATCACATATGGTGGCAAGAAAGGGCACAGAATTAAATTTAATTTGTTGTCATATTCATAGAACTATCTCAGAACAAGCCCTGAAGCATATGCCAAACCCGACTTATGAATGTTGCTTATAGTCCTGTGGGCAAGAACACACAATAATGTTGCAAACTACACTCACCTAAAGGATTATTAGGAACACCTGTTCAATTTCTCATTAATGCAATTATCTAATCAACAATCACATG
>JAODTR010067034.1:0-16198 GCA_025399935.1 Amblyopsis rosae
CCCTTGCTGAAGCTGCTGCCCCCGCGACCCGACTCCGGATAAGCGGATGAAGATGGATGGATGGATGGATGGATGTTGATAAAAAACGAGGGTTGGCTAGATGGAACGTTTTGAAGGGGTAATCAATCCAGATACGGGAGAAGGGGATAAGACATACAGTACAGCCTTGAACATGTTTCAAACCTGCATGGGGTCAAAAGCAAGTCATTCCATGGGGACTTACGGTCTGTAACTAAATAGAAATCTAATTTTAGAACATGTAATTGTGGTTTAGTTTACACAATTTACACAGAAGTTTGTGCAAGTGTGTGTGCAGCAACACTATAAAAGAAATTGATATCCTTTATTAGCTGTACAAATGTTTCCAATTACACCGACAAGCGGGGAGGACTGTGGCACTGAAGGGTAAAATCAGCAGTCAGGAATAGAGTGATGCAGCTCTAGCCAGAACACTGGGGATGCTGGGTAATGGCCCGCGACAACGCCTTTGGCGGTCTAAGATGGCCTTAAGAGGAGACACAAACTCAAGTTGACACTAGAGATGTCCATGTCCTGGCGAGCTGGGACCACGACCAGAGAGACAGAGACAGAGAGACACAGACAGACAGACAGACAGACAGACAGACAGACAGACAGACAGACAGACAGAGTCACAGCCACCAGTCTGTGTGATGCTGGGAACATTACTGTGCTATGTGTTTTAACTGAGCCTCCCCCTAACATATATAAACATATTTGTGCATATGAATATACTAAATCTGTAGGCAGCGACATAAGATATTGGTACCCGATGTGTCCTGCTTTCGGTATATAGTTTGTTTGTAGTAGCATTGACCAATTAAGTCCATGTGGAGAGCAAATGAGGCGGAACTAAAAGAAATCTCGGAATAGAAAACGGATATGATCTTACAACGATTTAGCTATTTATTGGAATTAATATATGTAAATGTGTTTATAAAGTTTAGCTAAACTCATCTCAAACTGTATTCTCACGTCTCAAATAGAAATTTAGATCATAAACAATGTCCAGTGGACAGAAGCGGAAGTCTTGGCCAGGACCACCGAAATACTGGATCTACAGGCTTCATGGCCATCAGACGATGATGAGAAGAGATTAGCCTCACCCTGAACGTAGTCCAGTCCTCCTCAGAGTTCCTCCAGAGGTAGAGGGTGGGCATGCCTGGGGGTCCATGGAAGCCTGGCACCCCTCTCCTCCCTTCCAGGCCAGGCATACCTCGAGATCCCTAGAAGAACCATTACAACGTTCATATTCAAGCTAATCAGCTTAACTAACTTCACAGTTCATTTTTAAATGCATCAATAACTGACAGCTAAAGGATGTGACATTTTGGAGCATATCTTTCAAAATAAATACAAATGGTGTTGCATATTAATAACTTCCAATAACATATTGTGGCCTCTCTCACAAATGCCTTTACACTTGATTGATTGTGCACCCATGTCTGGGAGTGACATGACAGATATGATGTCAAACAGTAGAGGTTGGTTGACCATATAAGAGTCCTGTAGCCTACGAGCACCTTTGGTCCTACGCTAGAACTGGAAAGCTCAGTTTAATAAAAGCCTGCATTATGTAATACTGTTGATAAAACATTGAGTGTACTGTGTAAGAGAAAACCCATCCATCTACAACTCAGTAGACTGGGGTTTGGCAGCTGGGAGCTTATTTGGGCTGGTTAGACTGGTTGTACGAAATCTGTCTGCACTCAGGAAGTGACATCTAAGGGCATGTGGAATATATTCCACATATACTGTCAGCTGTTTAAGAACTAGCCTGAGGCTGCTGTTTAGTTACATTGTGCAGGTTGTAACTAATTGTGCGCCTTCAATAAAGCCTTCTATGAACACTGCATAAATGTCTATAGGCGTCATTATGTCTAATGGGGGGGTGCCAGTGTTAAATGTGACGGCACTGTGATGAATACTGGACATACCTGGTCTCCTTTAACCCCAATATAGCCTTCTCTCCCAGCACATCCCTGTGGACAACAAACCAATGAGCCTCTTACCGCACCACAGTAACATTGAACATGAGCTCACAATGAAAAGGACACTGTGGTTTTGCTGGTGCCGCACGTACATGTTCTAAGTTCATCATCAAAGTCATTTTTCATGCTGGATGAAAACCAACATGAGTCAACATTAAGTGGGTGGATGAGACCACACTGTTTACACAGCATGACCATAACCCCCACGTACAACTAAAATATAGGCCAATTAAACAGTAGTAGTTTCAGTGTATTACATAAGCCACCAAGGGGAAACATTCTGTTGAAATTAAAGCGAGCTTTATGCTCATTTATAAAATAAAACAACAAAGTCGCCCTGTTATGAAGGGTTTCTTGAATTGAGAACTCAAAGTTTCCTAGAAGAAATACTCACTCTTTTTCCCCATGGCCCAATAGGACCTGGAGGGCCTCTCAAGAGCCGGTACTTCCTGTTGTCAGAACCAATGACAATGCTCCCTTGTCCGGGTACCACCGCGGGTGTGTCTCCATGCTGGACAACAGAATCATCCTCTCTGTTCCCTGCTGGGAGAGCAGTGTTGACTGTCTTCCCTTGTTTGTCTGAGGTAACCTGCCCTGAAGCGATAAAAGTCTTCTCTGTAGGAATAGCAGGGATGAGTTGACTCCTTTCCATGTCAAGTGTTAGGGAATAGGGAGAGTGCGAGTCTGAGCCGATGGCGTTACGAGAGGTACTGTTGCTTCCCGCACCTCGCAGGCTGTTATTAGGGGAGATATTCCTAGCGAAGCTTTGGGTGCCCGGAGGGGATTTTCTGTTGTGTGGTTGTCCATCTTGGTGGCTGGTGCGCACCGGGATGTTCCTCTCTTCAATGAGTGTAACGTCCTGTTCTTGTTGAGAAGAATGGAGATGTTTAGCGTCTTCAGGGCCCTGTAAAGCCAGACAAAGTCATACAGTAGTTGGGGTTATATTCAAGTGTTTGTCTAGCATATGCAAGGTATATGAAAGCCTCCCAATATGGGTTAGGTAAAAGTGTATGTATTGTATACATACATAAAGTATACAATATATCCTAACAATTAGTGATTTGCTACCAATCCCCCTGAGGAAAATTTTTCAAATACAAAGCTCACCAAAGACACACGATTGGAAAAAGCACACACGCCTATGTATATTGGGAACGTACGTATACTCAATCAAAATTACAGTAATTAACATTACTATGTATTTACATGTATAGCAGGTAATTCAGGAGAACGTTTGTTGATGTTTAAACTCAAATCAAAACAGAAGCACCCCTTCCTTCAATGCCATAGGGTGCTCCCTCAGAAGCTCCGCCCCACACATTAGACTCTTATTAAGGCTAGGGTGCTGATGTTGTGTGGTGCGGTCTGCACCACTTTGTGTTTCTATTTGGTGTCGAAACACCAGATATTTTTTCAGCACACACGGAACAGGCAGCATAGCAAACCATTAAAAGATATTTGGTGAATTTGACATTACGTGTTTTAGCTTCCAATCGCTGACTGTGCCTTTAATGACAAGTCTAGAAAATAACTTGTTGAAGCCCTATACACTATTGTAGCATGCAGCAGCACCTACTGTATATAGGTCAAAATAGTGTAAGCCTGCAGCTGATCCACTTCAAAGGCCAACTGATACAACATGAGCCATGCCCAGGTGAGTGGCACAACTATGTGGCAAAATGCAGACTCACTATAGACACACGCTGGACTCTATTCAACACTACACAATGCTCCTTTATTCTGGACAGGCTAGCATTGAGGCCACTGCTCGGCTAGAATAAGCCGACACTGGATCGCTCTGCACCCGACCCTATTTGTTCAGCTAATCTGCTATGACTGCTCATCACTACTGCTGCCATTAGGGGTTTAGACTGTGAGCCCTGTAGTCTTAGAAAAGGACAGGTCAGTTACATGTTCTGTACAGTCCCATTAGTTTTTCCTCTTAATTTATTGACCCACCGACAGATGTAGCAGATAGTATGCAGAGTATAGTTGTAGAATAGTGTGCTGTATACATTCTAAAGACATGCTTAAAGACAAATAGATGATTAAATAGTCAATATCACCACCCAAAAAGACATCCATCTGCATGTTTGAGTGATACTCTGATCACAGACAAGTTGTCTCTCATCAATATGAGACACACGAGTGTAAAACCAAACATACAAACTTTCCCGGCCCGTGGCATTCAGCCTTGAGGTCTCCTATACGTCTCTCCAAGGTGGTTGAGCAGGTCAACCCCAGTACAGTATGCACTGTATGTACACAGAGCACATAAGGTGAAGGTAGCATGAGTCTGGTCCATCGGTCAACGGGGCTGAAAACGTGGCTGGGGAATGCAGCATATAGTGTAGTGAAGCCTTTCATCTCTCCAGCAGACCTATAAACGCACCTCTTATACGTATAATTTACTTCAGCCCAGGGGAGGGAAAATTTAGCAGAACTGGGTTCTGCAAACATTGGGGAAAATAAATAAATAAATAAATAACAATCATAAATTAATCACCAACATCTCTCCTCCCATAGCTTACAATGCCCAGTGTAAACACCCAAAGTAACTTAAGATCTGAAGCAGCCAGCTGACTACCTTTATGTAAAAACACCTCATGACCCAGAGACATCAGCATGATGGATAATCATATCTGCGACCTGATTGGCTGGCCCCTAGCGGTAGCGTAACCTGTGCCCTGCATGCTAACGGGGCCGTAAACACTGATGATCGACATAAATCATGTCTGACCCAAACTGGTAGTCATCTATACTAGGTCTACAGTATGTCTCTGTCTCAGAAGATATACAGATCATCAGGGGAGAGGCAATGCAAATGGATGAATGTTGTCCATCATAAGAATTGTACCTGAATATAAGAATGATTGCATTTCGGCTGTGGAGGAAGATTTTCCACATCAGGCTTACAGTTCAACTGATACAAGACATTTTCTAAAGCCATATGTAGCAGCTGAGAGAAGCCCCCCGCATATGGAGCTATTTAGAAGGGGCCTATATGAATGAAGGGTAGCAGTGTTGGCCGGAGCATGAGAGAAGCATGAAGCCTGACAGGTAGAACTAATCGTTGTTTCTGATAGAAGTGAAATAGAATTCAAATATAATAATATACACATCCTAATGCTGGATGTTAGACAGCATCTTCCCACAACGCCATGTTCACATTACCTTAGCTCAGGTGTGATCAAACTGCAGGTTCATAGGTCGCTTCGGAATATAGATTTTATTAAAGACAATAAAAATATAATTATACTTACACTTAAATGCTTTTTTTTATGAATGTCATTGTTTTGTGGTCCCTCATAAGACCTTCAGTGTCCCCTGACCCTCACATTAACAAGCTCTACCTTGACTAACACTTTACAAGTGATCCCATCATTGTCGACAGCGAGCGGAGCCCATTCATTCCAGCCTTTACAGTACATACCTCATGAAGGTCTGTCTGTTGCCCACGCACAGCCAGAGGCTCCTGTAGGCAGAGGCAGCCCAGTGCACAGGTTAACACGAGCCACATGCCTGTAGTATGTCCACGTGCACAGCAGCTGTCTAGAGCCCTTACAGTAGCTCAGCCAGCGCTGCAGTCCTCACCAGTGTTGGATGGACGCTGAGAGACGCTCAGGCCAGAGACACACCCAGGGCTGACACGGCAGCCCAGCCCAACCCTGGCAGCTCCCACCCTGACCACGAGCAACACTTATCTCCTCATCGGACGGTCGCTAAATAAATCCCTCCACAGCTTTCACCTCTCCAAATAGATTAACCACAACTTCTAGGTCCCAGTAGTATATTCATGTGACACTTTCATCTAAATATCTTCTCTTAATAGTAGGCGTTTTGATGCAAGTATTACACCCAACATAAATTATAGTAGAAGTAAATCTGTTTGAATGCAGGGCTTGTACTATAATTCCATAACCATTTCAACGTCATCTTTCAACTCCACGCCAAAAGGTTGTGGGTTTGATCCCCGACTTGCCCAGCCTACATATAAGCATCTTTGAGCAACATGCCTAACCCTCCCTTCTCCTGAATACAGCAACTAACTGTACTCACTGTAAGTAGCTTTGGATCAAATGTATCTGCTCAACGACAGACAACAATGTGTAATTTAAGGTTATTTCTATATATATATATATATATATATATATAAAAATAAAACACTTTGGAGTGATGCTTAAGAAACCCCACAGAATCCATCTAATATTTCTAGAAGATAAGCTACCGCTGTGCCAGTTATCACACTGCGGCCAACTGCATTCCTGGACCTACAGCAGACCAAATCACAAATATACAGTTCAACTGTGACAGGTGCACTTAGTCTATTTGATATGTCAACACAAGCCATATATGACATGTGGTTTCTATTACAGCACGGGGTCGTGGCACACAAGGTTCTCTCAGGGAAGGGGTTATTTTGGGCGTAAAGAGACACAGTTCAGGCAGAGATGCTGTGTTTTGGTACCCGTTTTAATATTGGTGGTTGTGTTCCTCCGCTCACTCATTATGTATTCAGCTGAAGCTGGTTACATTAAATTAGAGACCAGATTCTATGAAGTCTATAAGAGTTGAGGGCAGAGATGATAGATAAATGATGCAGAACACAGACATCTGGGACATGGTACAACTACAGAGCACACTAATAACATTTTCATCTTCCGTGTTTACTCTGCCAAGTGGCAAGACTTATATACACACACATAACTCAAACTACATATAGCTAGCATTTGGTTTATCCTTGCGTGATCCGATTTCTAAATCCATTGCTGCCAAGACAAAGCAATGCAACTCAGAAATGCATTTTGGGAAAAGGAAACCCTCCTTTTCCCAAAATTCTTTTCTGAGCTGTACGGCAGTTGTAAAAGTCTACATCTGGAGGGCTGATGTATGATATTGATATGCCTCGACTTGAAGTAAATAGCTCCACTTTGACCTTCCACCTTAACATGTAGGCCTATTCCACTGGCCTTTTCCTTAACACTTTATGGCAGAGATGACATGTTTCAGTAAGTGATGCAATATTGTGTGAATATTCAACAGCTTTTAATGTCACTTAAAAAATAATTTTGTCATTTCAAAATGTATGTAGATTTTATCTTATTGTGTGGATTATTAAAGCAACATGTTTGTCTGTTTGTGGTAATTCTTTTTAAAGATATCACTCTCCGCAACCCCAGTCTGATTATCTGATCAATACTGATGGAGTACATTTTAATGCTTTACCAAGCAATTCATAATTGAATATAGCAGTCAACGTCACACGACCAAGACTATGGCACAAATCACATGACCACTGTGACCATGACAAGCCATGTCAGTTAGGTCAACCCAGAGCACGTCAAGAATGGTCCAGGTGTGTTTATACAAGTCTCAACGTACCACAGATATCGGTCTCAAGGAATCTCTTACTTAACAATCACCTGTTAGCTAGTTTCCTGTAGTTGCTGTTGTGTGTGTGTGTGGTTTCATGTGATTGTTGATTGGCTGATCGTAGTGTTGAATCTGGTAGAAATATGTGATGAGATTGAATTATGCATATAGAGCAATGAAAGATTCAATGTAATTTGTTATGAACAGATGTGTATTTAAGGGCAGCAGATTTTCTCTGTCTGCAGGACTGTAACAGATGTTAATCTGTCAGATGATGTTTTACATTATAGTATACCTTAATTCAAATGAATTTTGAGTATCTTATATGTAATACAATTTATCCCAATTTATTCCAATATGCAATAATAGTCAAACAATTAAATATTCAAACATGCCATACCCAACAGAAACCAAACAACTCACAGCACAAAAAACCCAAAACATAACAAATAAAATAAGTAGGAAAATACTGACAGGAAACACCTGGGAGACAATTACCATAGGAGAGTGTGTGGCTATGACAGTGTAACAACAGTACAAAATACATCTGTCAACTCACCATATATTGCTCATAATCATCTGTAGAACCTTCTGGTGTGCTGGAGAAGTCATACACTGGGACACCAAAGGGAAATGTATGGCTTTGAACCTGAAAATTTTATTTTTTAATACAATTGTATGTTACTGCCTCTGTTACCAAACATGTACTTGTGCTAATATACTAGAAACATAATAATAAATGTCATGTGTAACACACTAAACCTAACAGAATCACATACAAATCTTCTTAATATGTTATGTACTACAGTACATGCATACAGTATATACACCGGTATGTTATACTTGTAAAAATCCATCAAATGAACTGCATATAGTATTGTGCATAGTCAAAGCCATAAAGCTGTTGTAAGCAGAAGCACAGTATCCACAAATAAAAGGGCATCACGCTCAAATGTGGAATCCAGGCATTGCTACCTGCTGTTTGGGAGCAGCTCTGAGGTCTGTGGACGTGGAGCGCCTACAGGCAGGCAGGTGTAGGATACAGTGCTCCCTTGCTGCATCTGGGTCCCCCATGGCAAAGGTCATCTGTCTCACAGACCCCTGGGGACACAAGCAGAAAGATGACACACAGGAGAACAGGTCAAAGGTCATGCAAACTGCACACACTTTGAACTTTTATTCCCTTCCCAAAAAAAGGAAAAAAAGTACAATATTATAATCCATTACATGTATTTATTTAGTGGTACACTTGGTTTTCACTTAAGTTCCCAGACTAGTACAAAAAAACAAGAAAATGGTATAGGCAGCGCTTACAGAGTTAAGCTAGTTTATCACATGAATTTCAGCCAATGTTCACTAAGCATGAACTCTGGAACTGAGCGAAGACATAAAAATGGTACACTCTGCTTGAAAGTGAATGGTATCTGAGGCTTTAGGCTGCATTTACAGCCTTTAAATAAGCACTAATTGAGTAATATCATGCTTCTGCAATACTGTGATTCTAACCACATGCATGCAGATGATGGCATCCCTGCTTTTGAAGACACGCAACCGACCAGTCTGTCCTGCCACCAAATGGCAGGACAGACTGGTCGTCAACACAACAGCAACAACATAGAGCACAGGATGGGGTCTTCCCTACCTCAAAGGGGACCTCAAAGCCCTCTAGGATGCCACCTATCATCAGCAGGCCCTCAGTGGTGATGTCCTGACCCTTATAGGCCCAGTGCACCTTCTCCACCAGCTCACAGTCCACATACACCTCCAGCCAAGAGCGAGACACGCCCACTGACACCCTGTGCCACTGGCCGTCGCACAGGGAGCTCACTGGGAACCTGAATCACACACACACACACACAAAATGAAGGTCCAATTCCTTATTATCAAATAGATACATTAATATTTTCATACAGTATATTTGCTAAAATAGCCAATCATTTGTTCAGTGTTGTTAGGGCGTGTTCATTTTTACTTTAAAAGATGAAGGGCCCCATCTTACACCTGGCACAAAGCGCCAACTCACTCTGCTAGTGTCAGACCAACACAGTTGTCATGGTTCCGTCCAGTGCCCACACTGATTACATAGAAAATGTACTGGAGCCTATTTGAGCACCCATGTTGAGCACCCACTGTTGGTCTAAACATCAGGTGTGGTCTGAAGGAGCATTGGTATCTTGATGAAGAGGAAAGTGATTGGCCAACAAAGACCTGGTCTTGTTTATGGTACTGTATGTTGTGCCCACTAGTGACATCTAGTGGCAGTAAGTCATACAGACCCACTTTAGTAATATGTTGGCCAGTGTTTGTGTCTGTGACTAGCCTTCCAATGTTAGAGGGTGTTGTGGCCTCCAAGCTAGTGCTTATAGTGGAGCATCATGGGTGGACAGGCGTACGAGGTACCTACTCAAAGTCTCTGTGTTGTGTGGAGATGTAGGTGAGGGATTTGGGGCCGAAGCGAAGCTGCAGGTCGATGGCATTGTCCAAGTTCAGCAGGGTGACCAGGCCACTGTCCTCCGCCTGTGAGCTCCGCACCTCCAACAGCACGCTGAACTCCTCCGCATACCTACAGTACACCGCACACACACACACACACAGTGTGTGACAAGTTTGTGTACGACGTCGTGTAGCAAGTGACATTCAGGAATACATGAAAACAAACGTAATACTGTACATTGCACATACATTTTCTAAAACAAAACATATGCGACCGTAAAGCATGCACTATACAAAACAATACCTTGGGTTTAGAATTAAACTGTGCATGCCATCTTCAACATGTCTATTTACAGCATCATCCCTACACAAACCTCTGTCCAAAGGCCTGGCTTGTGGCCATAGTCAGGCTGGCATAAAGGCCAATGTTGAGTGTCCTACACCTCTGGCTGTCCACAGACACAGACACATTGTTGGCATGAGCGGACATCTTAGTGAAATGGTCCAACAGATCCACCTCATCTGCCAAGATGGAAACATGACATTATGCAGCCTTCGGAACCGAGTGTGCTACTGGGTAATGCAGTCCATTATACATTACAGCAAGGCACTAGAAGTTCAATGTGGTTCAATTCAATAATTAAATGGATTAAACTGCATTACCACACTCATGCAGCTCATATGAGTCCATTGTATTGGAGAACCAAGCATTCTTCACACAACCCCTACCGTATCTTTACGTCCTCTGACCTTTGAACTCTTGTTTCATGCCCCAGGAGAGCTGATGCAGTCATTTGCTCCAGTAAACTCAACTCCCATAGAGGGGGAGTGGGGGTCTTGACAACGTAATGGGTGTCCTCATTTCGTTTATACTTGTTCTGAATATCTGCAGCATTTTAATAGCCTGGGATAAAGGATTACTTGGAAACATGTGAACTAACAACACTGACTCACTATTTGGCTGTTCTTCCTTATATACACTGTTAAATCAGAGCAAACTGTTTAGAACAGGAGCTAAATAATGAATCATCTGAAACGTGTTGAATTTTACTCTAATTACTTGTATGAAAGTAATAAACCATTAACTAACTGGGCTTCTGTCTTGGTTTGGAATTTTTATGAAGTACTGTGGTAATAAAAAATAAAAACTCTTGCAAGTAATTTACTGTAGTGCCAAAGTGAAGAGGTTACCAATACACAAAGTAATCTAACTACAACAGATTGAAGAGTTCTATTGATCTTACAGTATGACTGACGTGTTAACACAACTAGAGTTCCCGCATCAATGGTATGATATGGCGGGCCAAGGAGAAACCATTCCAATGAGATTTCCCCCTGCCTGTGGACCAAGTTCATCACTCAATCCCCCATGTAGGGACAAGGCATCTCCACCACACATGACTGAGCTATGATAATGTGATGAAAATGGCCTGCATTCCAGTGCTTGGCATGGTGTATAGTTTACAGGCAGCAGTCTGTTGAGAGCTGACAAGCTGCTGTACATTCCTATAGTGAGGCTATGGATGCCCTATAGCTTAACTACTGCAGTGTTGTAACTAAAGCTCAAGTAGATTTGCACACTGTCCCAGTTGCTGTTCGTTAGAACTGTGACACATACTGTGAATAATGCATGTAACTAGGTCTACACTACTGTTTGTGTGCACACACACACACACACATTAAGAAGGAAATAAAAAAGAACATTATGAAGTAAGAAAGAAGAAAAAAGAGACAATCAGATACCCTAGAAGACATTTGCTTGAGTGTGACTTATGTGCAATAAGGTTCAAGCAACACAGCTGAGTGAAACATTTGCCTTCCCATATTGCCAAATGATAAATAAGTATTAAAACAACTAAAGAAGGAACAGTTGTCAACCAGGAAGGCACAGCCAGGAATCACGTCAGTTAACAAAATAGTTCAGCCAAACATAGTGGGGGTCTCCTGAAGGTACAGAAAACACTGAAGCTGTTGAAATAGTTTATTTCACCAAACTACAATACGTCCAAACTGTAAGGCTTAGTTTGAGTATATAGCATATGGCTCTGGTATGTATAGTTTTTATGGACAATGTATTCCTGTTGTGTGAGTGGTGAAATGTAGTCTGTAGAGAATATAGTCTAACCATGTTATTCACCATGCTTTTTATATTCACTAAGGAGACACCCGTGTACAGCCAATAATGAAGTGCACACTGCACTAAGACAGACAAGAATGTCCAATATAATGTGCAAAAGGTTGCTCCCATCAGATTCAAATGTGTCCTCCTCAGTCTATGTACCAAATAGCAGCTGAATGCAGCATTACACACTCTGTCCCTCCCACTGCACTCATCTCTACTCCTTCTCTAACTGTGGCTCATGGCATTCTCTGTTGATTTGCAAGAGTCATGTAGGCTAAATACGTCTACAAATGTACACAGTAACAGTCACACCTTCAGTCTGTATGAATTAAACTAAGCTTCAGCAACATCAGTTTTAACCAATAGTAGAGCAATTCATTTCAACTTGTTGACATTCTCTGGCCTCTGTATGACCTTAAATTATTTCCTAATTTCCCCCTACTCAAAAGACAAATATTTACATATGCAGTGACCCAAGACACCAGTAACCCAACACTGATGGGTATTATGGGTTTATAATGACCTTACCTGAATAGAAGGAGCTTTACACATTCATAGATGAGCTATACTTTACAAATGATCCTTGGCAAATTCTGAAAAACATTGATGCTACATTTCAACATTACGCACAGTATGGTTGAAAAGCCAATGTAACTCAGAATGATTTAAGATCAATTTTATAAACATGCGCACGCACACACACACACACACACAGCGTTGATATACTCCTTCAGGTAATACTATTCTACAGTAATACAAACAATGGCCTGCCCTGTACACGTATTCACTTCTCCTTAGGGAAGGTTTCATGAACATGGTCCTGACTGCGGTCAGACCACCAAGAACAGATTTGCCACATGTTGTTATTCTGGCGTTGCAACCTATGAGGCCATGTCATGTCTATTGTTGAGCTGTTGATGAAAGGATTTGGGACTCAAGGAGTGTCTCAAGCAACGATATGAGGTCAGTCCAATGGCTTGCTTAGAATACTGGGGATTACAACAGGTGGTGGGCAGTATTAGTCTAATGCTCTGGTCCCACCCTAAACATCTGAGCTTTGATAGATCAAACAGTAAATTATACCTGCTCTTTAATAATTGTGCTGTAACACAGTTCTTACACATGTGTACTGTACTTAATGTAAACCCTCTGCTACCAAATAGCTGTGCTTGGACATGACTATGGATTAACATGCCTACATAATAATCTAAACAATTTTGCATTAGTTTGCTATAATTGCTATTCTGTGACAGCTACGTTATCCAGAGACAACCACTGGCTATTCATTGTGACAAGTCTGCCTGTAGCACGCTAATCATTTATTGGGAGCCATTGTAATATTGTGGTTGTTGTAAAGCATACTGTATACTGTAGTGCTACTGGGAGGCACATGTTTACACGTTTCTGTCCATTGAAGAGAAACCCACAGTGAGATGCCCTGCTGTAGATGGCAGACATGCAGTCTTCTAGCATGGCACCAGTCTGAAGAGCTGGGTCAGTCTGGGCAAGCTGGGTGTGTGTGTGCTGAGACACACACTCTGCAGTAGGAAGGAGCACATTCCTGTGTGTAATAAATACACACTGAACGTTCATGCACTGATGCACACTGACTGGACCCAGTGTGCATCAGTCCCTGTACTAGTCATCTGCCAGGACCTTCCTGTTTGGAACAAACTGGATCCTGCTTACTCATGACTCTGGCACCGGTCAAGATGCCCGCTAGTCGCACTTACTGTACTTTTCCTCCTATTATTAAGCTACATTATCTGAATAGGTTCTACCTGTCCTGACACTATCTGACTGCTTATAAACAGTGTGTGATTATACTACTAGTATTACTGTACAGTCATCTACTGGATGGATGGAATAATATACTGTAGTATAATATTTATCAGCTTAGTCAGCGGTTACTGATTCACTTTTTCAATATCCAAAACTAGAGGTTAAAATAAGTTTGGTTTTGGGTTTTATTATTTATTCAATATAGTTCTTTAGGTTAACGTGAAGCTGAAAACAAGGATGTTCGGTCTCTTTTTAGCTTCCATCATAAAGCACAGTCAGACCTGTGCTGACCCTATAACAACAGGCCTGTGTCCGCTACACTAAACTACAGTGAAAACTGAGAGTTCTGTTTTATAAAAACCTATTTGATCAAGGAACATGATTTACAGTCAAACAGCAAGCATTGACCACTGTCACTCAGCAGTTTAAAAGCTACCCAAGTGCTTCAGAGCAAACAAAGGGTCTTGTCTGCTGTGTATATATTATCAGACGGGACTATCTGTTGTTACAGCAGGCGTTTACACTGCCTAAACATGGTCATACCACAGACAGCTCTGGCAGGTATTGCCTTGTTCAATTATCATACAGGGGGCACATTGCCCTCAGATGTCGTCACAGTGACAAAGCACTGACACCCCTCTGAGTCTCGTACCCCCAATCAATGTACCAACATTACAGCATGTCCACTGTGAAGACAGGACCCCCTGGTTCTGAACAACCCATCCATCATCATGCAACAGCAGCAGACCAGAGAGAACTGGAGACCATTGTTAGGATGTCATTGGCAAGTGCACATCTACAATAGACGTACAGTATAGAGCTTCCCACACAACATGAAAACATGACAAGATGCAAACCTACAGCTTTATGTAAGCAGTGGAAATAGGAATCTTAGAACATGTTAATACAGCTAGGAGGAATCTCAAATTCACAGGACACTAACTAGAGAACAGATCACTGTGTCGTTTATTATTGTCAAACAGCATGTCCCCACAGCAAAGAGAGAAGTCCTCTCATTTGAAGCGCACCATAGTTGACAACTGATTAGAGAGCCTTTGTACTGTATGTGGCTTGTAATGTTGAAACTCTTCTTATCTAGATGAGACGAGAGTTGAGAAATACCCTGATGTCTGTGATTAAAAGGACTACTAAAAGTATGCTTTCAGCACGATTACCAGTGTTACTATAATAGAACTAGCATCATTTTGCCTGAACACCAGGACACACAAGAGGGTTTTCTCATAATGTCACAACTGTGGACCTCCAATCCAGGCACTCTGTAAGGTGATCCAGTAAGGTGATCCAGTACAGCAAATGGATTACCTAAGGTTTTGCAAAGCAACCTTTTGGAAATGTTCCAGTTGCCAGTTATGATATCAGATGTCATGGTTGGCCACAGAGGCCTAGTCTTCTTAGTCTTCTTCATGTTGTTGGAAAACCATAGACAGACCCATGTGGCCCATAATTGTTAAGAATAACAGAATAACATACTGGAGCCTACAAAGAAAAAGCTGGATGATCATTAGATCATAGGCTAAAGAGGACATAATGTCAAATGCATTTTAAATGGCCCATGAATATATTGGAAATATTTTACATGAAGCAAAAGGTCAACTTATATTAGCTTCTGACCCATCCATTAGTTGTAGCCTACAGTAGGACAAAGCTATGTTTCCCTAAATAATGCTGCTCCATTAGCTTTTCAAACTGTGAGCTTTGGTTTACAAACTGCAACCAAATTCAGCTGGTAGGTATAGGGATGAAGCCTTCCTTTAAACACAGTGAAGCTAGAGAACATGACTCGACTGGTATTCACCAGTGAGTCTCCTGTTGGATTGATGCCTCGAGTGCTTTTCCAGAGCCGAACAGGGCACGCCATTGCTTTGATCTGCTCAGAATGATGTGAGAAAAGAAAACGATACACAGATCAGCTTTCCGGCCTGGCGCGCTATTAAAACATTGTATCAGACAAAGCCTTAGCAGCGCAGACTGTCGAGATGTCGCGGATCAAATGCATCGGTGATAGAATGGAAGAGAGATACTTGCAACAGTGTCAATCAGATCAAACGTTAAATAAGGAACCGCAAATCAAGTCAACCAACATAGTTGTATGCATGCCATACATATTTCCTACTGGATAGTTCGGCCTAGTCACTGGACAATGTGTCCAATTGGCACAGGGCCTGATTCCCAGAGAATAGGCTACTTTGGGAACAACTTGATGAAGATGTTGCTCAGGAGACAAATGAAAAGACGTTTGCAGCATGGTCGTTTTTAGAACAAATGTGGTGATAGGGCATGGGAAACTAAACAAGTTAGATATAAAATGAGAGGGAAGATTTTTTTCTGAATTGAATACTACCACATGTATTAGAAGGATGGTGGGGAAAACAACAATTACAAATGACTTGAAATCACGGTGTTATATATATATATATATATATATATATATATATATATATATATATATATAAATAAA